>RJWM01006909.1:0-81294 GCA_004363535.1 Dasyprocta punctata | reverse complement strand
ATATATATATATATATCTTTCAAAACATTATTGATGAAGACTAAGAATGATGTTAAAAGTATTTATGTTGATGTTGGTAATGATTTCTGATGTTAATGTAAATCTGGGCTTTTCCACAGTACTTGAAAGTATTTTGTTCAAAATATACTTCAAATTACACAATAGTAACACCCATTTTGTTTCAAGTTTAATAAAAATAATGTTTTATGAAATTCAACTGAAAGACATTTAGCAACTTCCATTAAATGACTGTGTAAAGAGCATTTTATTTGTTATGCTGGTACAAATTCAGTAAGCTGTCTTCTAATACCTTTCCATTTATCTTGAATAAAATGGAAAATTAAGTGTGAGGTGTCCCCGATTGAAAATTAAGCCAAGTCTGTTAGAAATCAATTGCCCAAAAACCTTCAAACTTGAGAGGACTATTTTAACCAACCCAAACAGTGCCAAGCGTGGCTGGCTGAAGATCCCTGGGGTCTCCAGTCCGTAGAGTTTCAACTTTCATGAGCTCATTTCCAAGAACCAATAAAACTCAATGTTCTCAACTGGAAAGCCACATTGTTTGCACTTTCTCATTATGTAGCACGTTTTTTAACAACAGACATACATTAAGTGACATTAGTACGTTTCCTGGTTACTTGTATGTTTGCAGTACTATTATTTAGAGTCTGTTTCCTTACCCAATCCCTCCTGTGACAGCCAGGTAAAGGAATATGTTGACATGTGCACTACGGAACATTTTTTAACTCCTTGCATCACACAGAGAAAGCTGGGACTTTCCTTCCCAGCTTTTGTGATGTATGTGTGCTTGTGTGTATAGACAAGCATATATACACACATGTGCACACACGTATACATATGAATACTTACAACATACTATTAACATTTTCACCTACCTGTTTCCCATCTTTCCTCATTTCCCCACATTGACCAACTATTCGTCACCTATATCTTTCTTGAGTTTTATGGTTCTACTTAGCCCTTAGGCTTAGATCCAAATCTATGTCTCTGTCTTCGCGTCATTCTTTGATAGTTCGATTTGAATCGATTCTGTGTGTTGATCACATGTACACACGGGCATCTCTGGTTTCCTTCACTTCTCACATGCAGTGGTGACTGTAACAATGCAGCAGTCTTTACTAAACACTGCACATCTGATGAGCACTATGCTTTTCAATCTAAAACCATATGTTATATGTTGGTAACAACTCTTCGAGTGCATTAACTCCAGTTTAAAGAGAAGAGAAAAATGAATCTTAAAAAAAAAAAAATTGTCAGCACCTTACTTACCTGAAATGAAATACCTAGATAGCTGTGTGTTTGAATCCCACAGCAGGTCAGCTGACAGTGAAAGCTTATGCTATCATCTTGCATCATAACCTGGTCCTGTTCCTCTGACATTTACTCAGAAGGGGTAATTTTCACCTCATCTGCTCTAGAGAAGGAATAAACCATCATTTATTTTGCAGTGAGTTGTGGTGATGAAGGAAGAACATCACAAGCCTGCATTCCATGAACAAAAGATAATACCCTGTGTATCTCATTGCTCGCGTCTGTGAAATTCAGGTGGTACATTTGTTGATAACATGTACTTATTCAAAGGGATAACACATGGAACTAGTTTTGGCATTGCCAGGTACATAGGAAATGTCTCATACATGTTAATTCAGTGCTAAATTTCTTCTCTCCCAATTATATACTTTTGTGTCTCAAGTGCTAACATTTTTTGTTAAATTTCTAAGCAAGCACTATGGTGATTCAGAGTAAAAGGAAAATCAAACTTTTTATACAAGTGAATTTTCTATAGAGTAATATAAGCTAGCATTAATGTTCATTATGGAGAGAAAGAAAGTGTCAAACAGCAAAGCACAAAAGGCAGTAATGTAATCTGAATGAATTATTTTTTGTAAAATAACAAAGAGATGGTGGTATGCTTAACAATTCCAGTAGTTACCAGACCCACTTGTTTCTTTCTGGCAGCTTATGGTCGGGCTGAATTGTCCCACACTGTCACATGTTGAGGAGGGAGCTCACTTTTCCTGGGAAAGATCAATATCCAAGTTGAAATAACAGTGGAATTTTAATGCTGTTTGTTATGCAAACATACCTGAAAAGATAATAAGAAACTAAAGTTGTTGCAAGTAATGCAAAGCCATGAATGAACCCTGAAGAAATGCTTCCTGACAATTACCTTTCCAACCAGATACATTCAAAAGAATTTCCCAGAGTTTAGGACAGAAGGTGATGATGTTTGCCACAGGAAATAGAATTGTTGTATTTCTTTGATATCATCTGTTGGTCTCAGATGTTTACAAATACATGTATTTGTTTAATTATTTATTGCCCAAATGGAAGAGATCAAAAGCATTGTCTAGCCCTATGAGAATTCTGTAAATACAAATTTATTTTCTTTTGGTTCTCCTTTATCATCAGCTTGAGGACATCATAACTATTATTCATGCCATGCTCCGATAAAGGAATGAAGTTTATTCCCCTATGGCACATTTTGAAACTAAATCATGCTCTTTGTCTATGGGCTTTGTGAGATGCACAACTCTCCAACAGAAGACAAATGTTTTTACTCTCGATTTGGTTGAGCTGTTATCTCCTCCCTTTCCAGATGCTAAATAACCAACTTCTGATTCATTGCTCAGTATTCAAAAGAATGAAACCAAAAGGCTAAGACTAAAGACTACAGAAAGCTTTGGTGACTAACTGCTGAACCAACTGCTTGTCTGTCTAGTTGGGTTCATCATCTGTGCTGAAGCATCATTTTGGAAGCCTGTCCTGGTCTGTGCAAAAGGAGAAACAGATGAGTGTTGCCTGTGTGACAGTGTCCACAGTAAAAGACAGAGGGAGATCTGGTCCAGTACACTGCATGATTTTGTATGTTTTCTTAAGGAATTTTTCAGTGGCTAATGCCACCAAAACATCATCACAGCAGACCCTGCCAGAGAAGACTTATCTAATTTCTTAAAACACACTTCTCACTTAGAACTGATCTCACAATATGACTTTTTTCACATATATAGACACATTAGAGATATAGAGATAAAATACAGAGTCATAGAGATGTAAACATAGACATTTATTTAACATAAATACAAAGTGCCCTATATGTTTTTAAATATTTATGACTATGATGCTAAAAATCTTCCAGGCCAAATTGATGCATTGTTCTTTCAGTTAAGAAATGACTACAGCACTTTAAAAGCTTGAATATGGCATGGTTTCTCTTATATGGGAAGCCCCATAGGAAGAAAAAAAAAAAAGAAATTACTATAGCACTTTAAATCTTATTTTTTAATATATTCACTTGAAACCTTATTATAATATGAAAATAGTTAAGGATGATTTTTCTATGTCCTCTTGAATTCTCTCACCAAAGGAAATTTTAGCGAGAGTTTAAAATTAGAGCCAACAAAATTGTCTAATAAAAGTGCTTGAACTGTTGTCCCACTGACTGTGTCATTGTGCCAGCCATAAAGGCCAATTTATAATACATAGCTTCAAATTAATAGCAAAATTAAAAGTTATTGGACAAATCAGTTAGGGTCTACACTTTGTGGTCTTATCCATGATATAGAGTACTTTTATTATTTTATTAAAGCTGCCAAAACAAAATACCACAGGGTGCGTGGCTTGATCAACAGCAACATACTATCTCACAGTTCCAGAGACTGAAAATTCAAAAGCAGTACTGCAGTAGGCTTGGTTTCTCCTTGGCACTCAGGTACCATCATCTTGTTGTGTGTTTTCGTGGCCTTTTCTATGCACACGTGATTCTTCACGTCTCATCCTCTTTCTGTAAGGACACCATCGTGTTGAATGAGGGTCTCAATGTTCCAACCTCATGGAAACTTAATTAGCTTTGTCAGGGCCTATCTCCACGTACAGTCACACTGAGATGCAGGGCTTTGACACAAGATATTGTGAGGGACACAGGCATGAATGGTGAGTGGACTCCCTCATGTTGAGGAAAACATTTAGACATCTGAGACGTGGTGGACAAGATCTGCAAAAATTCCATCATCTTCACGGAATTCTTCACCAGGGATTGAACTCACAACCTCGAATCTGGCAGACAGGCACTTAAGTCACTGAGCCAAATTCCCAGCCTTGGTTTTTTGAGGCAGGGTCGCACTGTGTAGCGCAGGCCACTCTTGCGCTCACGTTGTAGCCCAAGCCGGCCTCGAACTCATGACGCTCTTCTTACCTCAGCCTCCTGAGTGCTGGGATTAAAGGCGTGCGCCACCACACCCGGCCTTTGCGGAATTCTTGATTGCAGATTTCATAATTATGGAAATCTGTAATCAAGTTTTAAACAGAAATTTTCCTTTTTTTCACAACGCAATATAAAAGTAAAATAAAGAAAAAATAAGGAAACAAAGAAATAGAATACTGATAAAGGTATGCCAGGACTTGACAGCAATGAAGAGAGAGGGAGAACTAAAACACGTGAGATATGAAACAATATTGGTGACTCAGATAGAAATGGCATGGAGGGAATTATTCTCTCGTGGTTTCAATTATTTCCAGAAAACAAAGTATGTTTATTGTGTTTCCATGACTATCAATACTGACTGACCATTTTGGGAGGAAAAAATGTTTCCCAGAATGAAGAAAATAGAAGGCAAATCACTTTCATCAATTTTGAAAAATTTTTTGTTTGATAAACAAGGTATCATAGATTTAAGAATAAAATTTAAACTGTATACAGAACTGTGATTAATATGAGGTTCATTTCACAAATTAATTGATGCTGTTAATAGACACTGCTGACCCAAATTAAACATGCAGGTATTTAATTAAGTATATGCCTCATACTGGAAATTGACTTCAAAATGGAAAGAACTTTTCTCCCAAAAACACCTTTTAAAATGAACCATGTATCTGTTCTTATTCAGTACAGGGTGACAAACTGTAGTCTATATGAGGATAGCAGGTGTGTTCTCAGCATGGGGAACCCTGTGCACAGGTATTCGCCGACACTCAGGGCTAGGAACAAGCCAGAAGTGTGCTTCGTAACAAGCATCTCAAAGATTCTGAAACCTCTGCTCCACTCTAATAGACATCTGTCTTCTCCAAACCTCACACATACACATAATGTGTGGATGTGGATAGCATACTATTTATATAAATAAAGAGAAAATTTTGAAATCTATCAAATTTTGAAAAGTATAAAGATCAGTTGCCTTATTGATTTTTGGAGCTATCTTCTTTTAAAAAATAACTTCAATGGCTCTAAATTTAAATAGACTGAGTGTGGCACTTTTCTTCTGAAAATGTCTTGTCATTAGAAAAAACAAAACCAAATATGTTCAAAGCTGTACCCTCTATTAAAATATAAAATCCTCTTAGTTTTACATGGATTTAAAAGGCCTGGTGCAACATATCCACACCTACCTGAGCTCGGCCTTCTGTGCAGAGTAGAAGGGGCAGAAGCCAAGCCCAGGCACAGAGTGGGTGAGGAAGCAAGCAGGGGCCAGGCAGTCCCTGCGGGGAAGCAGAGACGATCTTTATAACCCCCACTTTGGCAAGAGCCAAGCTTGAAGGAAGGGTGAAATTTTATAGATGAGCGAATTCACATTTCTGTCAAAAAGTCAATGTGGACTCATGTGGTGCCAGGAAAAAAAACTATGTGCAAAGATCAAATAAAACCATTTCTCTGTGTCTATTAAAACGTGGTATGAATCAATTAAGATAAAAATTTTTTCTTAAAATTGTAATATAAATATTGTTTTCTTTGAATTAATCATATACCTTAGCAAATGATGTAATATGGTTTGGATCTCTTCAGCTAACCTTAAAATGTACATTTCAAGTAAGAAAATGTGCCACTCTCATCTCAGAGAGAAAAAAACCTTAATTTAGTATGCACAAGACCCTAGCACCCAGGCAAGGGAAAAATGCATTTGAGAAAAACAAGCATTAAAAGGTGGAGGAGGTATCCAGAACAGACTGAAATGGTTAAAAAAGAATGTGTGTCTTATTCTGTGATATCTGACTCTGAAGACACTTGCACCTTCATTTTTTAAGTTATTTTACCATTCTAAAAGTTGTGGTACACTACGAGTAAGTCAGGAAAACCTTGTGCATAGGAATGCAAATAAATTTTTCTAGAGAAATACAGTTCTCTTGGATTACGCCAGCTTTCCCCATTGGCTAAAAGTCATCACCATTTTCCTTGGAATCAGTGGTACCGTCTCGTTGCCTTCTTAGTTAATGGGTTAGATTAAATTGTTTACAAGTGTTCATTTCATATTTTTGGGTAACAATTACACTTTAAAACAGTCACACATAGTTGACCCTCATTTAAAAGAGCAGATTGCGTGTACTGTTTTAAATAAGCCTAAGACTTGTTTTTCTTTTCTTTTTAGCTTCAGACAAGCTTGACTGAGCCAATGACATTATCCAAATCCATCTCTCTCCCTCGCAGTGCGTACTGGCATCACATTACCCGGCAGAACAGCGTGGGCGAGATCTACAGTTTGCAAGGCAAGTAACTTTGCAGTAGCGGAGCAGCACCGGCTGCCTGCGCTTCCTTCAGGTGGACCAGGAGTTGCACAAATCGCTTTGTATTCGCATTCCTTGCTTTTCCTCCATTTCCATTTAGCAGTTGCCACTGGCCACAGTGGGACCTCTGAGATGTACAGTGGCCTTTCGAAAGCTATCCTTTCATAGACTTGTAAAAATTATTCTAAAAATTACTGTGAGCGCTAAGGATCCAATTTGGTACCAGACCTTGACTACAGCGTTATACGAAGCACATTCTCAGAAGCTAAAAGCTAATTCTTGGGTATGTTTCATGCTGAGTTTTACAAAGGATTTCTTTTTTAGCATCTTTTTTTCCTTAATAGGATTAAGTATCAGTTCAGAAGTTGACTTCAGGCCCAGTAATGAAAATGCTACATAAACCTATTAACAGAAGTTTTAAGATTTAGCCAAAGTCATGTTATATAGAACCTTTGGAAAGCGTAAAAGGTAGATGAGGCCAAATGTAAATACTTTCTTCTGTATTTTTTTCTGAAGAAATGACTGGTTAACTACCATGGGAAGGGCACACCAGGAGAAAGGAATTAATAGATAGCAGGTTACCGAATGGCAGCAATTGAAGTCTCAGTGTCAGCTGTTGGCTTCTTATTTCGTCTCTTTTGTTTTAAAATGAATAATCTTACTGTTTGAATAAAATATTCAACCTCAAACAATTGCCTAACAACTGAGCCATGTTGGCGGAAGTGAAAAAACAAGATAAAGCTGACACACACTGGAGAAGCGTTTCCTTATGTGACACGCATTTAATAAGCCCTGGAGTCTTGAATTTACAGAGGCCTGCAGTGGAGAAAGGCCTGCAGGTGAAGGGATGACTGGTCAGCACCACAGACATTCAGAATATTTTACCCTTTCGTAGTTTAGTATATTAACAGCCCTAAATCTTTCTACTAAAAATTCTGTTTCAAATACACTGAAATAATGTTTTTTATATCAATTCACTTTCCGGGGTTTCAAACTAGACTCATTGAATTCGATCAGTGAGAATTGTATAGTTAAACATCTATTGTGCAAGAAAGTGAGAATTATAGTCAGTTACTGAAAGCAAGTGTGTTTTGCATATTGAATGGCCATTTAAATTTTTCCTCAGTCAACTTCCTCAGTCAACTCAACTACCTATATTTAAAATGCAGGGTTTTTTTTTTTTTGTATTATCTACTTTTACGAGAAAACATTTAATAGAATATGGACTTGAGGACTGGTTTGGCAATTTCAAGAGCTAGAAAGAGGAGACAGCTGGGAGTCTGGCCCAGAGGCTTAAGTACCTGCCTGGCAGGCACAAGGTTGTGAGTTCAATCCCCGGTGCCGCCAAAAAAAAAAAAAAAAAAAAAAAGAGGAGACAAGGTTCTCGGACTTCCCTTCCCTTTGTGTCAGGGACCACGTACTGAAGAAGTCTTCTAAAATCGATCTTTCCCTTTCCTGTGATTAGAACTATAAAATAGGTTATCTGTACCTAAACATAAATATTTACATGGAAATACTGATATCACTTGGGAAAACTAAAGCTTGAACTTTTAAATGAAAAAAATTTAAAATATCAAATGTATCAGGGAAAAAAATGAAAGGTTAGTACAGATAGTTGAGAATGAGTTGAAAAGTGATGAAATAATAGCTTTGATTTTTGTCAATGGTTTGATCTATAATTCCAGAGAATAAAACATGGTTGTCTTTATGGTAGCATAAAAGAAAAACTTTTTTCTCTGAAGGGAGACAATATACTGGTATGCAACTTTAGAAATAATTTCACATTTATCCAAAAAGACACCCATGAGACTTCATTGAAATATCTTAAAACATTGCTACAGGCGACTTGCAGGGCACTATTGAGTCGCATACTAAAATGGATACAATAACTGATTTGAATAATATACAATTTATTGCAGTAATATTAATTTCCAGTGAAGTTATGTCTTGAAATGATTAGCAGTTACAACAAATAATTTACATGTGTGGCCCCAATATCAGAGTTTCCTCTGTTGGTTAATGGTTGCTTTTGTGTGATAGAAAATATGTATTGACTAACCTAATTACAGTAAGTCAGATAGGTCCAGAAGGTAGTCAATGTAAATGAACTTTCACTGTAATTTGGGTTGACTTTTTCTATTGCATTTTTATTAAAGCAATGCACTTTGTCATTTCTGTACCCTTCATTTTATTTTTATGTTATAAATATAGATAAAAATATGTAGATATCCAGGAAGGTAGAAGATAGATCATAGGTATAAACTTGCTAAGGATATTTTGACAGTGGTGAATATTCTATTCTTCTCTTCTGTTCTGGTAGTCAAAATCAGTAGACGCTTCCATAATTTTTTATTGGTACTATGCCACAACGGAATCAGGGTAGAATAAAACTACTGAAACAAGAAGAAATAAAAGTACAACTGTGAGCCGGGCGTGGTGGCGCACGCCTTTAATCTCAGCACTTCGGAGGCTGAGGTAGGCGGAGCGTTGTGAGTTCGAGGCTGGCTTGGGCTACAACGCGAGCGCAAGGCTGGCCTGAGCTACACAGTGCGACCCTGCCTCAAAAAACCAGGGCTGGGAGTTTGGCTCAGTGGCTTAAGCGCCTGCCCTGGCAGGTGCGACGTTGTGAGTTCAATCCCCGGTGCCGGAAAAAAAAAAAAAAGTAAAACTGTGAGTCTCAGCGTCTTCCCATATACGTCCACAATATTTTCCCCACAAAATAGCATTTGAAAGTGGGGTCATCTTGCATCTCCTGTCCTCAGTCATAGCCATTGAAGTGGCATCCTTTTATGAAGGGGAGAATATAACTGGCTTCCAGGGAGGATTTGACAGAGGAAGTAAAAGTCAGGCAGTGTGAGTGCTATATCATCAAGTAAACTGCAGGTACCTTTGAAGAATACAAATAAATCTTCAGAATTTTATCACCTCTTTTTACATTCTAACTGTGAAGCTGAGATAAATAGGAATTAAATCCAGCATGCTTTCATTCAGAAAATAAAGAAGAAAAGTTATGTTTTTCACGTGTTCTAGATTAGAATTCATTAATAAGCAGCACATGTATTTGAACTGAAAGAACTCATGGCATGAAAATACATCCATATCAGACTTTCCTATAAATCTGATTGCCTGTCATTCTCAAAGCTTCACACTTAAGTCACTTTTGCTGCATTCGTTTCTGTCCTGTGTTGCCCGATGCACTTTCAAAGACAGATGTATCAAAAGTGAGATACAGTGTTCACGTTAATGACTAGAGAATAAATGCAGTGGAATCGCCTTGATTTCTCCATTCCACTCGCAGAAGGGTGCTCTGAAAGAATAAGTACCATGGGTCCTTGTTGTATTCTAGGAGTCTGTGTCAAAAGAATGAGAAGGGGAATTGTTTCACTTCTAGCAAGTGTCTGTTGTCCTAGGCAATAGGCAGTTACTGTTCATGTTTTCCACCCCGAAGTGAAGGTTGGATTATGCCACCTCTTCTTACAGCAGTGGTAAAGATTGCTTTTCTCCCTTTTTACCAAATGACTGGGATGATTGATTTGTATTAGGATGTAATTTTCTATTTATATGTCTCACACTTCCTGTGCATATGTGAAAAATGTTTAAGTTACACACATGCGAAGGATGGCATCTTAGACTGAAGGAAACCTAAACTATTAAAGGAAAGAGCATATGGTATTGAAATCTCACCTCAGAAGTGAACATTTAAAATCTGACATTTGTTTAACCCTAAATAAAAATGTGATTTTACTTTTAAAACCTTAAGAAATGTGCTGGGAGTCTGAGGGTGAGAGAGAGAGAGAGACAGAGACAGAGAGCAAAGAAACATAAACAGGGAAGTCAGATTGCTGAGTTTTTCTTCTGGACTCTCATCTTGACTTTGAAACATTATTTAACATGTTTACATGATGAAACTAGATTATGGGCTCTTTAAATCAGGATTTATGAAAATGACAAAATCATTTGATGAAAATGGCAAATCAAATTAGTAAAAATTATCAACGGTATCAGGTGTAATACAGACACTCAGTGAACTTTCCTGAATGCAGAAAATAAATAACAGTGTATTCTGAAGGACACGGAAAGGCAATGACATCCATACTGTGTCCTCTGTTCAGTGGGTGGTGGTCTGAGAAATTGCGTCTCATCCCTCATGTGGCCTATTCTGGATAGTTCATGATTCTTCGTGCTTGACTGTGTCTGCTATGTGCTTCAGGGTCACTCTTACTGACCACAGATACTTGCCCTTGCTAGTATTTATTTTATAAGCATAGGAGTGGATCTCAAATGCTCAGTTCCTACCCCTCTTCACTTGCTACCTTCCTTCTTCTTCAATAACCTGTACTAGTGAAAATGGGAGCCGAAAATGGTCCCAAATGAGTGGATGTATGGATTGCCTGCTATTCTTAAACTTCCCCTGACATATGTAATCTCTTATCTTTTTCCCACAAAATTAAGTGGAATACACTTCCACTCATTTCTGAATAGCTTGAAAAACTCCAGTCTTTGGATCAAAGATGATTGAGTGGAGACCTTCTGTAAAGGCAGTAGCTGTAGGACTTCTCTTTCATTCACACCAACTCAATCCAAATGCTAGCTCTGAATTGTGTACCTTCCTGCGCTCTCCGTGCACCTGTATTTAACCTACAGACCACCAATGCCAGCCCTGAAGCTGAGCTACTTCCACAGAATGCATTTGATGCCCATAGAAAGGACACCTGTGGCTTCGGTTTCTTGGAAGGACAAGGTGGAGACAGGCGATTAGAGTTAGAGATACCCTTCAGGAAACACTGAGCAGAGCTCTGCCATAGATGAGGGAGGTAAACCAAAGGGTTTATTCTCTGTTCAGCTATGGTCTGTCCTCCTCTCCTGCCCATTCAGGACAGTTTGACTTGTACATAAAGTGCTTCCTTGAAATTTTCTTAGGTTTTTATTACAAATGTTCCAGATTGCAAAGTTAATAAAAGCCTCGTGCAAATTTAAACAAACAAACAAACAAACAAAAGCCTGCAGAAAGTTGCAACAGTTTTAATAAGGAGACTGCAAGAATTCAAGCAACCATCTTCTCAGTATTTGAGATACACATTTTCAGGTGCAACAGCCACAGCAACTGCAAATTGCCAAATATATCACACATTCTTCATAAGGCATGAGGTCGCTCATGGTGATCTGGCAGCAGCCTCCAGAAGTATGAGCCTTTTTCTAGAAGCAACATTTTCCGTCTATTAAACCATATTTATGGACAATTATTGCATATCTTTACCTTAAGAGAGATGAATCAAAGCAAAAACAATGCTTCTCTGGATATCACTTTTTGAATATAAATGAGTCAATTGCTCCCCAAAGTAGACATCATAAAAATACACAAAATGCTTCCACTATGAGAAGTATCCTATGTACTGCTGTCAAAATTCATCACTCCCTCTCCTTTGTTGCACTGGACATTTATACATAAGTTTATTTTATTAACGTATTTGTTTAAAAACCTGCTTCTTCCATTGGATTATAATATAGTAACTCTGCGAATGAATTTCTTATCCTCATAGCTCAGCCTAATTGGGAGGCTCAGTTGCTGTGAAGAGGCATCAGCTACAGAGGTTAGGGTCATGAATTTTGGAGTCAGGTAAACCGAGTTCAAATACTGTTTTACCACTAACACTGCTGAAGTCTGGGACTTCAGGCCATTTAGTTATCCTATCTGTATCAGCTTCATTTTATTCATCCTCAAATGACAAGAGTAGTATGTTCCATGCTAGTTAAATGATATATTAATAGCTATCAGTGCTTGTCTATGTATTAAAGTAAATTAAATTCCCACTAAGAACTTCCTTTTTATGGCAGGGAGGGCATGCTGTGCCATGGTAGTTTATTCTAGCACCCACATTAAAATAGTAGTACGGTTTCCACTTGAGTGAGGAGTTTTGCTTGATGCTAAGTACTTATTTTCACTGTAAGAAATATTTTCTAGTTTTTAAAATTCTACAGAAACTAAATCTAAGACCTACCTTAGCCCTGAGTTTTGCCATAAAATAAATGCTCAATCTTCACTTACCGTTTCTCTACCCAACAGTGAATGTAAGACTTCACACCCTAAAAAGAGAAAGTACTTCCTCCAAGGCTTACATCACTCAGTCCAGGAGGCCTTGGGGAAGCTAGCAACTCTAAGTGGAAAACCAGAAGGTCTTCTTTCAGCTCAGCCAGTGCAGAGTGGGGGGCTGCCAGCCCATTCGCCTGCCCACTGCCGCACCCCCATTCCTCAGCTTACTGTGGATGCTGAGAATCCTTGCAGAGAACAGTCCTCCTCCGTGGACACTAGCCTGTCTCCCAGGATGAGCTAGCTTTGTTTGAGCCAAATCCTGTTGTGTTTTTTCTCTCACATGGTGTATTCTCCTGGCTAGGCCAGAGGCGAGCAGAAGGATTTAGATCATACAGTAAGTTCTCCTGACATAGCCCGAAGCCATTGTGAAGATGACTCACAGAACGAATAAACCAACTCAGCCATTTCATCATTTTTTACCAGACATGTAACAGTAATTACTGAAAGATAAAAGATTAAGAGTTTCCAGAGCTTATGTGGGATTAGCATAATTCACTCATGGTTTTATTAAAATAAATTCTTTACTCCTTAATTCAAACCTGAAATTAAAATTTGTATTGAGTCTCTATACTTGATTCTTCTCGATTAAACTTCTCCCGCTGGATTATTTAAATATAAGAGGTAACACATTAAGTCCTGTATTGCTTAAATTTTATGGGGAAATATAAAGTTTATTTCAGAAAGAAATAACCATAGTACATAACATTAGTTGAAGGAAAGACTAAATAAACAGATCAGTTAATGCAGACAGATACTAGCATGGATAGAAGTTAATACAGACACATGCCCAGGTGTTTTTGTCATTCATTCGTGGAGAAAGAGGAGACGCTTTTGGCTTATTTCTGTTTTACCAAATATCCCCACCTTCCAAAAACTATAAGTCTAAGCTTCACAAATTATGGACTATACAGAGAAATCTAGAGAAGAATGTTCAGTGATCTTTTGTTCCCCGACTTCTGTTTGTTGAGCGATTTTTTAACCTCGTCTACCCCGCTGGCTGTTCAACTAGATACAACTTATCTCTAGATTTAGGCTTACTAACTGTATTTCATATAATTTCTCCTTCATTTTTCTTTGTGCACAGAGTCTGGGAAATTTCACAGCGAAGAAGAAAAAGATGAGATGTATTAGGAAATCAGCATTCTTAAAAAGTATACCAGTCAGAGCAGGTATAGAGTAGGTAGAGATTTAACAGAAAAGTTGGTATAGATTTAAGCCTAGATGTGCCCTTTAAAGAACTTCTACCAACTTTCTTACTGCCCTGATAATCATAGTACCTGAAAGTTGGCGGCTTCAAACTTCAAACATCCCAATACAGTATTTCAGAAATTAGAAGCGTGGTTATATAAGTTTATGTAGGAGGAACTACAGTAATGCTAATAATTAAAGCCATGTGTGTCAGTGTTGATTTACTGTACCTAATTCAGAAGCAATAGTGCTACGTAGGAGAATTCTGAGAAATTTTGTTGCCAATGCTATATTTGTGTTGATTTGATAGGGAGTTTAGAGCCTTTGTTTTAACATTCATAATAAAACAAAGGCAAGTTTAATATCAAATTTTAAGTCTGTCAAAGACACAATATCTATAAATTTTAAAACTATCAAGAACCGTATGTCTTCAACACATGTTCAATGATTTTAAAAACAAGAAATTTTGAACAAAACTTTTACGTGGGAGGAATACTAGATATTGAATCCAGGAAACTTATGCCCAACTAAATTCCCAGCCCTTTTTTTTTTTTTTTTTTTTTTTTAAATCTCTTCAGGGTCTCACTAAATTGCTAAGTCCCCTGGGCTGGCCTTGAACTTGGTGTTTCTCCTGCCTTGGCCTCCAAGAAGGATTACAACTCTGTGGCACTGTGTACAGCTTGCACAGAATTTTTACTGACATTGAAACTCTATAATATAAATTATACTTTTGTTCCCTTTCTTCATCAGAAAATTCCATTCCTTCAAATAAACTTAGAAAGCTGCCCATCTGGTGTACATTTGAAGACTCGCCATTGTTCTTGGCCCTGTTATACCTCTTTTAAAATTCTGTGTGTTCAAAAAGAGAAACATCCTGTAGTTGTATCTATAAATTTAAAAAGCACCCTCCTAATTAATTAGTTGAAACTTTTCTTGGAGAATCATTTATCATTCATTAATATCTGTATAAAATATTTTAAAGTTTGTCAAAACTCTTGATATTAAAACTTTAGCATTGTTTTTATTGTTCAAACAGCCCACACTTTGAAGGGAAAAAAAAGAAAAAGAAGCAAATTACAATGTGATTAGTTTCATTATTTGAGCATGTTTCTGCATTAATGTTACAGCCTCTTGGGGTTGTGTTAAATAAATTGAAGTAGATAAAGACATAAGTCACAATGTGATGTTCCCTCCTAATCTGTTACCCAGTTTTCAGTGCTGTATCTGTCCTTGTGGAGACACTGAGAGTCAGAAGTCTCATCCTATTTTAGTAATTTCCATCACTCACTTTCATTTAACCACCTGGAAGCTCTCCATGCAGCAAATGGGCAGGAGTGGGGAGACCACTGACCTGGTTTCAAACAAGAGGGTCTGGACAGCAATTGGAAACATGCAGCATTTGAAAATCCTTTGTAGGGAGGAGAAAGGTATTTTATTAAACAATCTATTAGAAGATACCATGCTAGATAATATCACCAATAAAATCTCATAAACCACACCAGTTGCTGTAATGGTAGATAACTATGGGTTCAGTTTTCATGCAATGTCAACCTAGCTCACATATTTTGGTCACTTTACATTGTGTCATGATGCTTGATCTTCCCCAGTTATTTCAAGCGGGTGGATTTATTGTCCCCATGCTACAAGTAAGGAAACTAAGGAACAGAAATGTGAAATAACATCCCAGAATAAAGACTGGAGTTATCAATCCAAGCAGACTTGATTTTCTTGCTTGTTTGCCATTATGTGACTGACCGCAGGGTGACAGTTTAAACCAGGATGGAATAAAACATTTATAGTCTCTATCCTTCTGCCTGGGTACATTTTCTTTGAACCGTAATCAAGGTTTACCAGAGTTATTTCTCTGAAATGCAGGCAACAGCCATTCTCAAATGTGCTTTAAATGAGACAACCCAGATGGAAACCATTTAAACAATTTGTGGAAAATCCTCAGCATTTAAAGAGAAGTTCTGTATGGTTTGGGCACTGCTTTAAAAAATTGCATATAACAGCTTTGCTCTTTTTGTGGTACAATTTAAAGCATGTTGCATATGTAAATTAACTGGTTTAACTCTTAAGGGTTACCATTACTTTTCATTATTTTTTTTGCAAGCTTTTAACTAAGCTTTACAGCAAATTCAGATGTGTTCCTCGCTCACTCCAAATTCTTTAAAAGCATCTTATTTTAAAGACTCCAAAATCACTTTCCAGGCTGCAAATTCCCTTTATTCCACATCCTTTCCTCCTAATGGAGTCAGTTCTGTTTTCTTCAGGCACCATTGCTTTACGTGCTTTGGAAAAGTGCAGGCACCCTCTTGAAGTCAAGATGAATTTCTCACAAATAAACCATTTTTGTATCTTCCATTGAAAAATGAGTTTTCTAAAGTGAGCCAGCATGATTTCTGAAAGATCTGACAAACTTCCAAGGGATAAACAAGTGAAATTTAACTGAAATTAATAATCAAATCAATAAGTTGCAAAATAAACATACCATAAATTAAAAACTCAAGACATGAAGCAAATATATATCTAAAAATAAAGAAAACCAATCCTAAATCTAATATATATTGTTGACCATTTAGAGTATGGTATAGGTAAATAGATGAAAAGAGATTGAAGGCAAATTCATTTATGAAATTAAGATCATATCCATTTACTTCCTGTGTTTCTAAATTGAATTTTATATTGGGAACAAAATCTGATTTTGTGCCAGTTGAGGGCTCCATAGTATTAGAATGCAAAATGCTAATTTATTTAACTGTTGCTTTATTGTTCAGCATGATGTTTATTATCCCCTGCTTTTTACTATTATAAACAATTTTCCAATAAATACCTTCCTGTATAATCTTTAATTACACCAACATTTTTAGAAGTACAATCGAATTTTTTCAAAGTTTATTGAGCCACTTTATGTTTATCTCATTTGCAGGATAGAGAAGTGGTGTGGTCTCTATCCCAGTGTATGCAACAGCACTGTAAGAACTACAGGCATAGAACTGATCATGGCAGATTTGTTCATTTATTCATTCATTCAGCAACTATGGGTTGTTATATTGCTATTTCTAGGTAGTTGGGTACTTAGCGGGAAAGAAGAGAAACAAGGTGTTTACTCAACTGGAACAAAATGTCATAAAAAGTTTGTAAAGAAAATAACAATCATTTCAGACATTGATGAATGTGATGAAGAAAGCATGTCAGAATGATGACAAAGAAATGCCTTGGCTATCTATATTTTAAAAGTGCTATCTAAGTTCAGGTGCAAATCACAAAGGAGGTAGGCTTGATGGGAGAAACCCCAGGTCCAGATAGCAGCGTCAGACAGCAGCGAGCCTGGGGCAGCAGCGGGAAGACAGGAATGGCTGCAGTGCGTGTAGAATGGAGAGCGTCGCACCTCGGATAGTGGAAAGGAGGTGTTCCTGGGTGTTGACGGCCCCCACAAGCAATGGGAAAGAGATACTTTATTTCAGCATCATAGAAATCCTTTCGGCGTTTTAAGTTCTATGGTGGCATTATCAAGTTTTAAAGACCATTCTTGGGGTTGGGAGAGTACATTGTTATAGAGGGGCAATATATAAAATAAAAGGCATTTGAGAAACAACTGCAGTCACTGAAGATCATGGTGACTTGTCTTTGCAAGGACTTTCAGAAATGGTCAGCTAGAATTTTAGGAAGAGAATCCAAAGTCCTGTTGTAGCCCTTTTGGGATGGAAATTTTAGGTAGATTCTTATTTTTAAGAGAAGAAAGAAGGATAGAATCTGAACAGCTTCAGATAGAGATGGCTGTGACTGAACTCAACTTCCCATGGGCTTGCAGCTCAGGTTATCTGGTGCTTAACTTCTGCCATTCCCAGGGCCCCTATAAATAGTAGCGCCTACAGTCAGACCACTGAGTCTGTATGTGTTTGTGCCCTACCAGGCTGAACCTGTATGAAAAGAGGACAGAGTAGAAGCAGAGTTCCTCTGGTGTGACTTTGTGCCCCTTTACGTGACCTTTCCTAAGACAGGTTCCAGTGGAATAGAATAATGAGAAAGTATGAGATGAACCCATAAGAGAGACAGTGTAGATCGTCAATAAAATTATTTAGGTGGCAGAAAGTTTAAAGGATAATTCTTATAACATAATTTGTCAAAGAGTAAATGTATTTTAACTTAGTAAGGCAAGCTGTCAGAACCTTCTTTTCTATTGAGTTTTATCACTGTCATTGAAAAACCTTCCCTAAAGAAATATGCTCAAAGTCAGGGATTTAGCTCATTGGCGTAAGCACCTGCCTGGCAGGTGCAAGGTTGTGAGTTCTATCCCTGGTTAAAAAAAAAAAAAAAGAAAGAAAGAAAGGTGCTCATGTGAAATCAATTATCTTCCTCAATTATCTTCATGCTTACTTTATAAAAGTTCTTTTAAAAGAATGGATAAAAGGTAAAATGAATGTCTTTGAAGCCTCAATATTCCAACACATAAATTAATTTCTCTTCTGTAAATAGACTTTTGTTAGCATATTTGTTTTCACTAACATAAAAACTGTACTACAGAGGACAACTCCATTAGCAGATTATCTTGATTTTCATTAAATAGATTATTTTAAAATAAATACTCAAATTTATTTCATAGAAAAAATTTTGATGAATTACATTATTTTTAGGTGTGATATTCTAAATCCAATTGATGTTAAAATTGTCCTTTGGGCTATAGGTTTATAATGTGCTTAACACAATACTTTTCCTACAATTCTTTACAACATTCTTGACATTATCAACTTTCTTTCATCCAGGCTTGCAAAGCGGCACTCATCTTTAGTCTAGTCTTTCCCCAACACTTGTCTCAGTCTTTTAAAATAAGCATTAAAGAGCACGTGAGTGCTGGAGGGAACATAAAGATGAACAGGACTCCGCTTCCTGGCCTGGTGGAGCCCAGAGCTGTGCACATTTGCCTGCTCTTTCACTGGGCTCCAAGTTTCTCTCGGCTTCACTCTGCTAGACGTCTGCCGTTGCCTTGGTTTATACTACCCCAGCCCCTCTAACTGCTTCATACTATCTTGCCTTCTCCAGCCCACTTTATCCTCATATTAACTTCAACTCATCCTTTATTCAAAGTGATTTTTGTAAAGGTCAATTGTTTCTTTTTCTTTTTAATTTAAGTTTACTGGTACAATGTAGGTATACATAATGACCACATTCAGTATAGGGAATTTGTTATCTATACATGATACAGATTTCCCCCCGTTCTAATCCACTCTTTGCAAACCTCTTCCCCTGCCCATTTCCAAAGCTTTGTTTCCATTTTATCGTACTTTTCTCATTTTTTCTTTTCCTTCCTTCCTTTCTCCTCCCCTTTCCTGTGTCTGTTCTTCTTGAATAATTTCTCTCTATTTCACAATACCTATTCTACATTCTGATCCCAACATTCTTCTTTTAAAAACTCAAGTTGTAAACCCTCAGCTTAATGTGAAATTAATCAAAATAAAGAACTGACATCTAAACAAGGAAAGGAAATTTTCCCTTGGACAAATATCAGAAACAAAAATTTAATTGTTAAACTTAATATCTGCTAAACAGAGTAAAATTTATGCAGCATTTTAGTGGAGGAGACCATGAACTAAAGCACACCTCTGCAGCCTGTGCACAGGGTACGTATTTCCTGAAATGCACCCAAAGACTCTTATCGATAGGATTTATTTTTAAGAGAACATGATAGCTCACAAGGAGAGAGAAAAACTAAACCTTAGAGAAGAAGAGAAACAAAGTCTGAGATTCAGGGAGCAGAAGCATCATCTAAGGAACTTGGTAGCTCCGAGCACTGGTTGTCCTCTTATGCCTCTGTTTAAGAAGTGAGAAGCAGCCTCTCCCTACGAGCAGAGCTGGGCCTGCGGGCCGGATGGCCAACAGGGCTGCTGGGCTAAGTGGCAGACACGCTGCATTAGTCAGCGCTTTATCATTATGGCAAATACCTGAGACAGTCAGCTTAATAAAGCAAGTTTACTTTAGCTCACAGTTTTGGAAGTTGTAATCTATGTTCAGTTGGCCCATTGCTTTGGTCCTTAGCAAGATGTGATGATGGGTGTGTGACAGGAAGCAACAGAGGGAGAGAGGCAGAGGCTGAGATCTCACAAGCCTCCAGTGAACAGAAGACCTCCCACTAGCTCGACTCACCTCTGAAATGTTCCTCCACCTCCAAGGAGCACCTCCCTGGCCACCAAGTCTTCGACATACAGGCCTTTGGGGGGTTTAAAATCTACTCTTTAGCATGCACCATCCTAATTTCTCTGAATCTCAGATTCTCGAGCAGAGGAACCATCTAGAATGAGTAAGATAGAGAAACAAAGACAACAAGCCTTGTGAAATTAGACTAGAGACAGTTGAATGGCAGGACTAATTAATCATCACTTAGAAATCATGGAGGCTTCACCCAGCACCTCTGCTTCCAGATTTGTCCTTCGACCACCAAGGCAAGTCCTGGACCTATGACAAAGGGCCACTCAGTTCGGTCAGCAAAAGTGCAGAGCTAATGTATCCAGTTGCTGGTATGTCCTTCCCTGTCTCCAGTTCATTCTCTCATCATCCTTCCCCACACAGCAGGAGTGTCAAGTCTAGAGAAAACTGGCCCATCCAATAACAAAATACAAGCTTGCAGACAATAAAAATCAACACAGGAAAAGTTAAAAATTTGACAGTATTTTATACATGGAGAAAACAATGAAAGCATACACTCTCTAAAGAACAAGTCAAAACACTTACAAGAAATCTATGAATAGATAAGAAAATGGTAATGATATAAAATGGACTCAGCAATGTAAGTTGAAAATAATGATAACCTTCACATAAATAAAACTATTTTTAAGCACATTGGAGTCCAGAATAATTATAGCTGAACATAGCCTAAAGCAACTTTAAGAAATGATAAGGGTTGATAGAGTATCAAAGAAATGAATCCCAAAAGAGAAAAGTGTGTGTGTGTGTGTAATATAGAAATTGAACATTTATACTTCTAAAATAAAGAAGTATAAGATGGATGATCACCGAGGAGGCTGGGGATATGGCTGAGCAGTACAGTTCCTGCCTGGCAAGTGCAAAGTCATGAGTTTGATTCCCAGTACAAATAAACAAATAAATAAATAAAGATGTCTGATCAGAATCTTTCCTGAAAGAGTGGAGACTTTGTATTCTGAGTTTGTCCCTGATAACTTAAGACACAAAGTTCAGGTTCTGTGAGAAGCAGACACCAAGGTGTGTTGAGATATGAAGCAGATGGCCAGTTAGTGATTGTAAGGAAACCATAAAACAGAAAACAGAGGCTCTAGCAAATAATGGTCTTAAAAAGTAGCCTGTGAGAAACAGAAGCAAAAATATAATAAAACCATGCGAACAAACAAAGCAATTAAGTCAGAAGTTTGAGGAAAAACAAACATGAAGTCAGTAGAAACTACATATTTGACACAAATAATCAGATTGATGATGTAAATACAAACACTGAATACTGCTTTAGAAATACTATATAGGCTGGGAATTTAGCTCAGTGGCACAAGCCCCTGCATGGCAAGTGCGAGGTCGTGAGTTTGATCCCTGGTACCTAATACATATATATATATATATATATATATATATATATATATATATAGTAACCATTATAAGGATGAAGAGAAGAAAAGTGTATGTAAGGACAGGAGGCAGTAGTTCAGAATACTACATTGTCATGTTCTTTTATTGGGAAGAAAATTTATAATGGGTGAAAAAGAAAAATCAAAAATTCTTGCTTAAAAACATTATTGTTTAGGATTAGAGAAGGAAATAACCAGAAAAAATAGGTGAAAATATCTTCATCCCTTTCTGTAGCTGCCTAGTGTACTGCTTTGTAAGGCTTTATGGAACTGTACAAAAAAGTAATCTGTTTCTGGCAAGAAATTTCAGTGCTGGTATGCTTGCTATTTATTAAATTCATGTAATTACATTGCCTTGTGATAAGAGAAATTGTGTCATGGAGAGACTTTGTATTCTGAGTTTGTCCCTGATAACTTAAGACACAAAGTGTCCTGGGTGCCAAAAAGTGAAAGTTACATTAGCAGTAGCAGTAGCAGTGTCTCTCTCTGCCCTGCTCTCTCCGTCTGTCTCTGCTCCCTCCTCCTCCCTCCCTGCCTCCCTCCCTCTCTCCCTCTATCTCTCCCTCATATATATATGTTTAATTTGCTACTGTAGGTAACACGAGTAATTTGGCTTATGTTTAGTAATTGCTTTTCTTCTTGGTAATTGATGGTAGTGAGCATAAAATCTGTACAACAACCTTTAAAACCTGTAGTAATCTTTTTTCTGTCTTGTGAATAAATATTTAACATATTTTTTAGATTTTTATATTTTTGTGAAAAACAATAGTAGAATTCTGTTTCTTGCATCATTATTGGAGAAATATTCTGCTCTAAGTTGTACAAATGGCTGTATAATTCTACATCTAAAAGAACATTTAAACATGGACCCACTTTCACATTTTAAAAACACACAAAATATACTCAGGAGTTAAGAAGATTATGATTCAGATCACAGAGTAAATTTTGTCTGGTTGTACATTCAGAATGGGACATTAAATAATCAATATATTCTGCTATGTATGTAAGTATATTTAGTATGGACTGAAGAAAATCATAAATTTTTGGTACCAGAATATTATAAAATTCAGTTTGATTTTAAGTGAAAACATGTGGTCCTGCTTTATATGTCTGAAAATAAATACAATAGTAAAATCGATGAGTTTCTGGTCTCTTTGCTTTTCAGCACACACTAAAATGTGGATATTTACAGGCTGTATACTGTACTTACTCATGTAGTAGCTATGGGATTTCTTAATTCAGCTCATGACATCGCCATTGCTTTCTCTGCACATGGATGACAGATGACCATTTGGAGCCTTTACTGGCATATTTTATCTGCTTGATTAGAAGCATGAATTCAGGAATAGATATTTGACTGAGCCAGTGAAATAAGCCAACATCTCGGACTGCTGCTCAGTCAGACATAGCCCTTCTCCCGCCTCGGGCTTCAGAAGAAAGTGGCTAGTCGTTCTGTGGCTGGCGGCCATCCTATTCTGAGCACAGCCAAACTGCAGTAAAGCTGGTGCAAGAGCTGTGCTGTCCTACACACACTGCCACGTGTGGCTGCTGAGCACTTGGGATGTGACAAGGCCCAACTGGGTTGTGTGGAACGTGTGACTCACACACCAGATTCAAAGGTATATCACGAAAATGTGTATAAGTAATTTTATATTGATTTACATTGAACTGATAATATTTTAAATAGATTGGATTAAATTATGCTACTAAAGTTAATTCCACCTCTTCCTTTTTGCACTGTTACTCTGGCTACTAGTACATTTTAGGTTACACATGTGGCTCTACTGCTTGAGTTGGGCCAGCACGCTTGGGTAGAGTAGATACTGATGATATTCTGGGTAACCAGAGCAACCAGCTCGGAAATGTAACTGACCTATACATTTTTCAGGAGGCATTTGTCAACATTTTTAAAATCACTTTGGGTTTATATATTTGGTAACTTACAACCAAAAACAGTCAATCTAACACTCTGTTATTTATATTTCACTAGATTTTAGATTTATTTGAAAAAATGAGATTTTTATTACTTTTTCCTTTAGATTTGTGATCACTTTTAATTAATGTTATTATTTCAGAGAGCCTAAAATTTTAGGATATTATTATTGCTAAATTTGCATTTAAAATATCAAATATTTAGCAAATGATATTAAACTATTTCTAACCTTTGTTGGTCTTTAACATCACAACAGATTATAATTTAATTTTTGATATAAAATTGATGAATAAACATAAGCATGATAAAATTGATGATAAGAGTTCTGTGTTTCTTAGACATAAAATGCAGGCTTATTTTTAATGGAATTTTTAGCTTTTCCTTAACAAAACATTATTTATTTTAAATGTTTTTATATGCAGATAAAATTACCATCATAGCATTACAATACCAAAAAATACATTTCATTATTTTAACATAGAATATTATAGTGTATTTGTATGCATGCACAGTTGTAATTTCTTCTTTAAAAATTCTTTAAAAATGACTATTAATCATTACTTTATGATAGATTACATTTTGTTCCTATCAAAAAATTCACTGGTGCATTTAATTGACTTCATAAAATATTCCTTAACAACTATCAAACATTACAACATAACTATTTCATAGGTAGTGGCTTGGTTACTTTTCTCTCATTGCTGGGACAAAATACCCAAAATTAGGGAAGGAAGGGTTTATTTATCTCAGTTTGTGGAAGTTTTGGTCTATAATCAGCTGGTTTCAAGGCAGGGTGGCATGGCAGAGGAGCAACAGTTCATGGCAGTGACAGATACCAAAAGTAGTAAGAGCAAAAGGAGGAGCAAGCCTCTTTCCCTCCTTTATTTTGTATGCAGATGACCCACCCCAGGGAGAGTGCAGCACTCACACTTTGCTTCATTGTTGGAGGTTTTCTCAGATGATCCACATTCCTGGCTTTTCCAAACTTCTGGGGTCTCCATTGAAACTTTCTTTGGCTTCACATTCACACCTTCACATATTTCCCTCTCAAGAGCACATTGCCTGGCTTCCCAGGCCTTCTTCTGAAATCTGGGTAGAAATCTTTTTAACCTCAGAACTCTTGCATTCTGCATACATCTAAAATGAATGCCACATGGATACTATCAAGGTTTGCTGCCAGCTGGAACAGTAGCCAGGCTTTCTTCTCTCTTGGCTGTAGGGGTCGAGTGCCTGGATCACTGGGCACTCTGAACCTGATTCTGAGGCACAAATTCTCTATGACACCACCATTCTGGAAACTGGAACCACCATTCTGGAACCTAGTGCAGCTGCTGCTGCCATTCTGGAACATGGTGCTCTGAGGTTTTCTCCTCAAAACAAAGTCTTTCATTTTTGCAGTTTTGAGGCTGGAGTGGAGACTTGCTGCTCCTTGTGTTCCCCTCAGGCCACCTTTTCTATTCTGTTCCTTCTCAGCAGTCAAGGAATCCTCAGCTCTATCTTTGTAGTCCACAATTGTACTGGAGCTTCCTCTCTGGCCAACCTCACAACATTTTAAATCATTCTGCTGGCCTCTTTGCTCTTAATTCACAACATAAATCTGGCTAAAAATCCCCAACAGTAGCCATGCCACTGACTCAACATCGACTACTTTGAAATTTCTTTTGCCAGATTTAATTGTCCACCACCCTTAATCTCAGTGTCAGGTGAAGTCTCTGGATATGAGCAAAATGAATGAACTTCCTGCTAAGCCAAAACACACATTTTCTGAACTCCAACAGCCAATGCAGTCCTTCTTCCCAGCAGAAACCTACTAAGCCTGGTCTTTACCAGCAGGATTCTCATCAACCTTCTGGACCTCTGAGCTCTGATTAGAATCTTTCATATAGAACAGTCTGAGGTGTTCCAGCCTACTCTTTCAGGCAAGATCTCCAAACCAAACTCTTCCCATAAGCTAATCCCAAAGGCTCTTGAACCACATGGTCAGGTGTAGGTACAGCAATGACCCCACTTCTGGTACCAAATTCTGTCTTTGTTACTTTTCTTTCATTGCTGGGACAAAATATCTCACATCCAAAATTAAGGAAGGAAAGGTTTATTTAGCGCACAGTTTGTGGAGGTGTCTGTCGCTAATCAGATGGCTTCAAAGCAGGGTGGGGTGGCACAGGGACAACACTTTAAGGGATCAAAAGACAGCAAAAGCAGCAAGAGCAAAAAGGAGGTAGAGCAAGCCTCTTCTCCTTATATTGTAAGCAGGCTATATCCTCCACCCCCAGGAGGGTGTAGCACTCACACCACCTCTGTGCCTTCCTCTTGCACATGCTGAGGATGTTTACAAAGTAAGTACCCTGACTCCCAGGTGAGTGACTTGTTAAACTTCTAAACTTCTGAACTGGACACAATGTATCAACCATTGCAATGAGGCTTTAGGGAACAGCCAGATACAAGCCATCACAGAGAAGAAAAGATTTAGTTCCTTAAGACAGAGGATTCTTGCTTTTATTTAAAAGTTTTCACCCACTGTTTTTCAAAAATTAATGGAAGATTTATCTAATTTTATATTTTTATGGCCATGGATCACTGACCTTATAAAGTATAGGTAAAACTGACTTTGCTATTTCTTTTGTATAATTAGAAATTCTAAACTAAAATTATTTATAAATGCTGAAAATGCTATTCAAAATCTGATCCTATAAACACTAATGCAAATCTTTAAACTGAAAAACATAATTTCATCCTATTTACCATAATTAAAATACATTCAGTGTCCTTTTGATGGGACAGAAAATGACAGACTTTGGTAAGTTGCTTTTTCCATTACAGCTGTCATATGATTTATATAATTCAGCAAGTGCTTCCATTTTCCAGAGCTTTTATGTGTATAATAACAGCCCCACATCAATAATATTTTTGACATATTAAAGGACATAAGATTACCTGTTTGCAACTATAATCTAAAAAGATCATTTATATATTTTGTTGAATGTTTCATTCACCAAATCTGGAATTTAGTTCTAAACACAGGTGTATAATTAGGCATGTTGGTACAATGAAAGCATATTCAGATATTGGACATTGAAATTATATTGATTCTGTTTTACCCAATCATCTATAATTATTTCCTCAGAGTTCGTGACTATGGTGGTCTCTGTTTAAACTGTAATAAAAAATTTAGTAACCTTCATTCTGCAGTAGAAGCCACAGTGTTTTAATAAAGAATGGGATATTTGTCTTTTATGAGAGACAAGACATTAAATCAAAGACACTTTTCCTTCTAAACTGTATCATTATTGGATTCTTCTTTTAATAATAGATTTATGTACTATCAGTGCATGGATATGTAGATCAACCACTAGAATTCTTTTTTGCTCAGTTGCCAAATTTGAAACTCAGTCTTTTTATCACAATGCTCATTGGGACCATATCTTTGTTTCTTACTTAATTCCTGACATTACTTTGTCCATTACATTGTTCATTTCTCAGTTGCTTTATTTCTTATTATTTATGCTATGTTGCATAAAAAAGTTTGGTATATAGTTATTAAATATGAGTATTAAAATTATTTTCTAGCTCTATTATAAAGGTAATGAAATTTCAGAGTTGAACTTTCAACTAAAGTCATACTTAGTCTAAATGGCATTTAAAATATCTTCAGGTTAAGATAATAGAACTAGGAAAATTAAAACTTCTTATTGATAAGATTTTTCTTATAAATTGGAGAGGAAAAAATTTAATAACGAATTATTTCTGGGTACTTTAATATTTTTAATAGTTTTCTATTTGTTGTGATTATAAAAATTGCCCTAGAATGCATAATTTCAGTGCAGGTATAACATATTTTAGCCAACTCAAATTTTAAGTATTTGTGATAAAAATAAGGTGCTTTAGCTGTCTGAATTCCTTCTCTTTTAAATGTGTAAAATAAAATCTCTTAGGATAAACCAAAGTTTTATGGGTCCTGGAGTCTATCCATATCTAATATGGATATGGACGAGTTGGCATATATATAGTTGTACTCTTCTGAAATATTTATTGTATAACATTAAAACCAATCTACACTCTGCTGTATCAGAATTTTCTAAGAAAATCTTTCAAATTATAATTTTACATACTGTCTTATATAGAAATAGTTCCAAAAGTGTTGACTGTTTTTAATGCAATTAGTATAGTATGATGTTGATAAAATATATTTGAGTCATATAATATGGCATATGGTATACTAAAATTAGCAATAAAGTGAAAAATAGTTATATCAGAAAAGAAAAGAAATTAATAATATGTTTTCATGTAAAAGAGAAAGAAAGAAGTCTAGGTATATCACACCAGTGACTGTGGTGGCACATTAAATGATCATTTAAAGCAATCTAATGCAGCTCATTTCTGGTCTGTAAAATTATGCTACACAAAACCAATAATTTTTCCTAAGCAATTAGTTTATTCAAGTTTCCAGAAATTTAAAAAGTAAGGTAATCCCTCAATATTTTGTACCTTTTAGAAATCATAGCACTTAAGAGAAACAGTTAAAGTAATATTAAATAGGATAGTGCCCAGCCTGACACCGTGGTGGACAGCAGTACTGGCTCAAACAGCAAAGAATCTGGTAGTTAGCATGAAAAAAATTACAAAATTGAACATCACAAATTTAAGATGAAGCTTTAAAAAGTAAGACAATATAACATGTATCAAACAGTGGTTATAATCCCTACATCAGTTTCCACTTTCTACCAAAAGTGTTAATCATAGACCAACTCAAACTATGTAAGTTTATAATGTAGCTTTAGTCAACTATTGAGTGACTAAACATAAATATTAAGTAAAAATAGACAAATATATTTTTAGTTTTGGTAGGAGGAAAAGTGATAGTACAAATCAAGGGAAAATTTGAAACAAACAGAAGTGGACTTCTTTTCACATGGTAATACAAACATTTATAAAAACATATGCTAAAGAAAAAACTATGTTTGAACCATGCCAAGTTTTTTCCAACTGGAACTTTATTATTGGTGAAAGTGGGGAAGTCTACTTGGCTTCCATAGAGGCCAAATTACCAAGAATACCTAAGGTCTGATGTTCTACCAAATGTCACACGGGTGACACTGATCACACAGTCCTGTGTATGAACTAGGTATTGCTATATGCAGAAATGCACCAAAGACAAACTTCAAGTGATATGAGAGGGGACAGGAGATGCAAACAGTTTCTGAGTACAGTTACTAGATATGAATAGCAGTGATTTTTGTATGTTGAAAGAAGACATGTTTTTCTTGCATCTTTTTTGGGAACATTGGGAAGGAATCAAGAACAATTAATCTAAAAGCATATGGTGACAGAAAGGGCTTGAACAGTATCCAAAATGCAACATAAATTTCTTTTAGTCTAGAATAGTGATCCTTAACTTGGTATTAAAGCAAAATAAAACATAACAGAAAATGTCGGTACCACTTTTCCACCAAATGAAGATGAATCTAAGGCTGAACATTTGTAATTTTTTGTTAAGCTTATTAAAGTACAGAAAAGTAAAAAATCTTAAAAGTGTAACTCAATGAATTACCACAAACAACACCTGTGGTGGTTAGGGCAGAGTTTCAACCTGAGTGGCTTTGGAATCCACCCAGAGGTTTGGTGGAGCACACCTCCATGTAAGCCTGGAGGGGTCATGGAGGTGAGGCCTTCAGATCTATGTCTAGTCCCTGCCCTGTTCTGCCCTGGAACCACTGCATTACCCTACTCTTACTTCCCAGCTTCCATGAACTATGTCTGGGCCCCCATGCCCTTCCACTATGCTGTTTCTGCCTTGGAACCACCCAGTCCTGTGTTCAAACCATGAGCAAATTGAACCTCTCTTCCTTTAGTTGTGGGTGTTGGGTATTGTCTCAGTAATGAGAAGTCTAACACAGCCTTGAAATGAAATATATATGTATATATATCATGAAAATAGAAGTCTCAGGAGGTTCTGTTCCAGTACCTTACAGCTACCTATTCAACTCTGATACAACTTCCATTTCATTTTTCATGTCATGGATTAGTTTACCCTGTATTTTTAGTTGTATATAAATGGAAATTTGCATATATAATTCTTTCTAGCTGGGTTATTTTCTTAATAATGATATTTTTCTGCAATGTCTGTCTTAGACACTTTCTTGTCACTGGAACATAAAAATACCCTACACAAACAATTTAAAAGAGGAGAGCTACTGTGTATTTTGGCTCACAGTTCCAGAAGTTTCAGTCCATGGTTGGCCAACTTCAATGCAGAAATCAAGTGGTAGCAGGGCCAATGGGAAGAAAGCTACTCATGTCATGGAAACCAGGAAGTTGAGAGCGAAGGAAGGATCCTTGAACAGAGATATCCTCTTCCAGGTCATCCCCTTGGCATAGCACATTTAGCTTTAAACAGCACATTTATCTATAAACTCATCAGTGGACCAACCAGTGTAGGATTACTCCTGTAATCCAGTCATCTTCCAAACACAGGAGAATTTGGGAGCATTCTAGATCAAAACTCTAACAATGTTTTTGCAAGTAGGTGTAGTTAGTTGATTCTAATTTCTTCATAGTCGTCTACAGTGTAAATACCTCACATTTATGCATAAACTGAATTGTAAATGGACATTTTAACTAAGTAAAATCTTGCGTATTCTGAATAGTTCTGCCAGGAATGCTTTTTTGGTATATTTTTCTGTACATATAGGTATAAATTATATTAAATATATTCCTAAGGAACTTCTGGATTATCAAGTATGAACATGTTCAGACTTAGAAGATACTTTGAGTTTTCTTGAAGCGGTTCTATCAGTGTTTATCCACAAAGCACAGCATGAAAGCTTCACTTCTCATTCTTGTCAATACTTTGTATTTTACCTTTCTATTATTCTAGCTATTGTGATGTGCTAAGTGGTTTGGTTTGTGATTCCAATGAATATCTAAGATTGAGAACAGAAATGAGTATCTCCATTCCTGAGCCAATCCTAAGAGTAAGTTACAGTGACTCCAGAAGACGAAATAAGAGGGAAGTGGGATACAGTTAATCCTGTCATATGTTGGGGCATTCCTTCATCCTCCTCATAAAAGCAAAAGTATAAGAGAAACCATATGGACCAGATAGTTTTCAAATCATAGGCTACTCCTGTTTCTACTCATGAGAAGGAAGATGCCTTCACATTTCTCCAAAGGGAAACATAACAATACTTTGAAATATGAGAGAAAAGAATTTAATTTTGAATGCTGATTGCTAGATTTAAAAAGTTATATTTACAATTCAACCCTCAAAAATATATCAGACATGTCAATGATTACTTGACACACAAAGAACCATGGGATAAAACCCACAGCAGAGTTTTTGTGCCTTTGATGATTTGTTTAGACCCCAAGGGAAAAAACTTTTAACTTTTCTTTTACCAAGTGTGCTTTTGTGTGTATGTTATCTTTTAATATTCATAAAAGACTAAGAAAACTACTTACATATATTTTAAATGGTTTTCATATGCATAAAATGTAAATCATGACATGATATTGAGACAATCAAAAAATCAATTGATTTAAGATTAATTATATAGTCTTGGATCTGTATTCTCAATTTTCAGATTTTTTAACATGCAAATTATTTGATAAAATATTTTATTTACCATTATTTTAAGAATCCTCTCAAAATTTTATAGAGTAGCCTTAGTTCGTCTAATATATTTTCTAGCAATGGCTGGAAATTTGAGCAGTTAAGTAACAATTACAATAGAGATACTATAGTCAACCAAATTAATATCATTCTACATATGTGGCCCTGGACTTGAACCTCATCTCTGAAAGACAAAAAGAGACAGACAAGGACACAGAGAGAAAGACAGACAGAGAGAGACTACTACCACTATTTTGTATAATTAAAGTTGCTGGAATAGTTTCAGCCCTGATAATAAATTGAGAATTTCTGGTCTTTTGGCAAGGCATTAGTTTATTTGTAAGGAACACTTCCACCTCAACTAATTCTTATTCTGAATATAATCTTTAATATAAGAGAAGCCAGCTTTATGAAAAGAAAATATTGATATAGGTTAAGAGTAATGCTATATTACTTACAAAAACTGGTGAAAAGAATCTGGTGGATGAGATAAAGTAATCTTTATCATAACTCAAACACAATAGAATCTTGTTGTTATGATTTAGACCTAAAATGTCCCTCCAAAGTCTCATGTGCAGAAATGGAGCATTTCTAAGTTGATCCATTGGTGGATTCATAGTTGAATGTGCTGCTAGGAGGTGAGTTCTTGTTGGAGGAGGTATGTCACTGGGGATGACCTGGAAAAATGTATTTGTGTTCCCAGTTTCTCCCTTCTCTCTCTGGTTCATGCATCAAGAAGCGTTTTTCTGTCTCACCCTTCAACCATCCTGTTTCTGCCTTGGAGCCAGCTGACCATGGACTAAACCCTCCGAAACCACAAGCCAAATAAACCTCTCCTCCTTAATCTTGCAAATGTCAGGTATTTTGTTCTAGCAATGGGAAGGCTGACTGGTCCACATGTATAATGAAGTATTATTTCCTAGAAGTACCAAGCATCCATTTGTTTGCCTTAACATGCAGTTTATAGTTCCAAAAGTACTGAGTCATTTTCTATCTGTAGGATATTTTAAAAATTTCCTGTACTCCAGCACCCCCAGAGCCACTTAAAGAACCCAGGTTTAAATGGGAAAAGGATCTTGTCCAGAACACTCATCTACACATTTTTTAAACATATCTATCTTGTCCACTCTGGAATCCCACAAAGATACTAATCTGGGTTTCTTCTGGGTTTTCCTAGGTTCCTGAAATCTCCTTACAAAGCAGGATAAATGCCTACCAGGGTAGTGTGAAAATGGCACACTAACACAGTGTGTGCTAATGTCTTGAATCCAGAAGTCTCTAAAGGCTTGCTGTTACGCAAACAATTGCATACTTTCCGAACACACAGTGACCCATTTCCTAGAGCATAGTTGCTACTTTAAAGCATAAATGGGCTTCTTGTAATGAGCAGAAAGTGAAGGATTCAATTCTTTTTGTAGAGGGATGGAGAAATAGAATGGAAGTTGCCAGTGTTATAAAATAAGGAGTACTGTTGAGTTCAGCATTAAGATAACATTAAGCATATGATCCATTAAAACCTGGCACTTCACCAATATCAAGGAAAGCTGTCCAAGAGTGACTAACTGATCATTTGGAACACTGGCAAAGTGGTGGCATAAGACAATATGCATTAGTGTAAGCAGAAAGTGCAAATTGTAATGATAATGTCTCTGAAACACATCCATAGCAGTAAGAGAATCACCAGGTAATGCAGGCAGACCACTTGACAAGAAATAGTTTTCTCATTTGCTTCTTTAATATGCCCCAATCTGTAAATTAGTGGTATAAAAATTTGGTTCAGCTGTCCTGTGTTTTCATGTTTAGTACGCTGTCTCACGAAATAAAGGAGATGGTTTCCTATGCATCCAGTGCAGAAATAATGTGACTCATGAAATGCAATAGAGTCTGTCATTTCAACTCAGCCTAGCAAGCATGGCATCACCAATAAACATTTCCTTAAAATGCAAAATTAGGGACATTTACTACAGTTATTCTAAAGTAAAGTTTTACTATTACTTTTTTAAAAAATTCTGTCAAATAAAAGTAACCAAGACAATATATTTAGATTACAAACATGATCGTAAGAACCCAAGTATTTGTAACCTGGTAAAGTTGCCTAAATATTTACAAAACAATTCTTTCCTAAATAAAATAGATGGGTGACCATTATAGTTGGGCGTATGTGCGTGTGTGTGTGTGCGTGTTTGTGTATGTGTGTCTGAGAGAGAGACTGAGAGAAATAAAGTTGTAAAAAAAAAAACAGCTAAATTTTATTTCTGTCTTATAATAACAGAAGGCAAGAAACTGCTGTTTATTTTATTTTACACCTGTTTTGCATTGCGATAAATAACTGAACACAGAGGATTCGTTGATGTTGCCAAAATTAACAGTTTATGAAAACTTTTTACAAACATATTTGGCAATATTACTTTTGCTGAAGTTCCTACCAACTCACTATTCAACAAGATTAAATACATTCATCTAGGGAGTGGTGTGTTTCTAGTATGATTTATTGCTAAGATGTCAGCTGGAACTATCGGAATTTTATGTTTAGAATAAATTCTTAGACAGTTTTTCTTCCTAACTTGATTGTCTAGCAGGTGCTGTACCACTGAGTACCTTACAAACCAGCAAACACTCTGGGGGAGGCTGTGGGGTGAGTCTGAGGTTCTACTCCACTATTTCTGAAACACAAAGACACCTCTCATTCCCTGCAGCTTTGCATGCAATTCCTCCTGGCATTCCTGACTTCCCTTTGTTGCTACAGTGGAGTAAGAAGTTTGCAATCCTCAGAGTTGAATAGAGTACAGGTTAAACTCCAAGTCCTTTCTTAACTGTGAGCAGAGATTTTTCTCAATGGAGACGATGACTCGTAATCCCCCAGAAGCAGAATGAGGCACCTATGCAATTCAAAAATTTGCTGGTTTTTAGAACCCTTAAATGATAAAACTTTAGAAGTATTTATAGTTAAATTTTGCTGTGTAATTGAAGTACGGCCTGTGTAAAAATGTTTAAATTTCTAAACATCCATATGGAAGGTATTTAGGTATTTGTCTGCCTGTTCAGCAGTGTAAGTGATGGTGCAAGGTTGCATTAAGGTGACGAACTATATCCTCTCATGAGAGTCACCCATCAAGACACAGAGCGCTTGATTCCTTTAGTCTCATCCTTACAATGCATTACATGCTTTTCCAGGTTATTCACAATGGTTTTAGTAAATAATGCTTAGGAAGTACTCTAAAAATAATGCACATCATAAAAAAACCAAAATTCTCCATTAAAAATTAATAAACTAAAGAAAGATGGTCTAATTGGGAATGGTGAATAATCTAAAGGCAAACACTTGTCCAACTTTATAGCCAATCATCTTCCAAGAAATGTAGAAGAAAGTTTCCAATATGTTAGAGCAGCTTCTTGTAGTATCAATTTACTTTTGTATTAAGTTGCATTAAAATTCTTATTTTTGATGAAAAAAAACAGTACTAGAAGATTGAGAGACTATAGTATGTGTAAACTGCTTCACAGACAGTCAGCAGATACACAATAATGCAAGTTATAGGTTTTTGGAAGGGTAGCACGAACTCAGGGACATCCATTTAATTTAAAAGAAGATCCAGAAATAGATTAAGTCTCCACAAACGCAAGGCACTGCTTTAAGTATGCAATATTTTTCCTGTCTTCAAAGAATTTATACCCGATAGATGGCCCAAACCTACAGGAAATGGTGAATGCTGGAGCAACAGTACTGGCAGCAAAGGCCACACTATAAGGATCACATGATAAAGCAACTGGCTCTTAATTAGCATTAGCTTTGCATCATTCCAATGTGGTTATACTGGTATCTAATGACCACAAAATAATGTTTTACTTTAAAGAGTCTTTCTTTCAAAAGTGCACTTAAGAATCCCAGAGATCAGAAGAATGAGCTCATGGTCAAAATTTTTCACCTTTAAAAAACTTCACATAAAATCATTTCACTGTCAAGTGAGAACCACAATTTAAGCACAATATTTCGGAGTTCTTTCTACTCTTAAAGAAAAAAGGCACAATTTCAAAGAAATCTTTCCCAAAATCTTTTCTAAAAAGGGGGAAAGATGCAGAAAGGAAGAAATGAAACTTTCATTTTTCCTCAAAAGAAAAATATATCTACAATAACAACTTCAAGACTAAAGCCTAATGGAATTGAAAAATAAAAGCCGTGCTTATCAAAATTCAGTAATCTTCTCTGATTCTTTTAAGAAAATGATATCAGAGGCCAAATTTTGCGGAGTACTCTTATGCTCATTTAATCTGACTTGTTCTGTCCTAAACAAATGGTCACGAAGCTTCATGACGAATAAAGAAAAGATGACATGTATGCACGGTGAAGTTCTACTCTACCATAAAGAAGGATAAATGTGAGGCATGAATGAATGGATACACCTCAAGACCGTAACATGATGTGAAACAAATCAGACGCAGAATCTCAAATATCACATGGTTTCTCTTATATGAGAAACCTGAAATATAAAAAAGAGCAAAATGAAAGGTAGAAAATAGGAAGGAGGAAACATTTTTCGAAGATAAAATATAGGTAATAGGAAGTAGGGAGATTTTGTTTTCAAAGATAAAAAGGAAAAGGGAACAAGAGATTGGGGGAGGGTAGACTGAAAGGAATAGGATTACAGAAGTATTGAAGAAAAAATGGAAATGGAAATGGAGCTTTTGCAGATAAGAAGGGGAGCAAGAGTTCGAAGGCACCTGGAGGGATGGGATAGGAAGAGGGTGAAAAAACTATTAAAATGAGTTGTGTCCCTGTACCGGTTCCCCACAATAAATGGAATCATTAAGTAATGCAAGCCTAAGCTAATCAAAACAGTAGATAAAAACCCATAGGGATAACGGCTTTCCCAGTGCCCTTTTATATGACTTTTTCCTTTTGCTTAGTAAATTTATGAAACAATCTGTGGTAAGCCTCGTTATCATCCTGACTGCGTCTCATTCCCATCTTGATTGGATCCTGCCCTCTATTCATGTGATCTGCATCCTTTCACGTGTGTCCTTCACAATGTGGGCGGTACTGTTCAGACTGTAAATACGCTCTCGCTGAGTTTTTGTAAAAGGGCATGCTTTTTCGTGAGTTCCAGAGTAAGCCCTATTTCCCTAGTACAGACTCATATTGATGTTATTATTCAAAGAAGAAAGGAATTATGTAGAAAATGAATACCCATTTTCAAACTTCACAAAATACATATTTTCACTAGTATGATTTTCAAGTATAAAATCTCATGTCACCATTTCTTTAAATGAGATGGCCCAGGAATACTGATCGTACAACAATTGGCAATGTCTATTTTATGACTGGGATTTTTCAACGGATAAGCTACATAAGTACCATTTTACTCTTCATCACCACTTTGATGATCTCTTGTTCACAGATGTGATGGAAAGTGCATTATTCCGGATATTGAGAATCCAGAGATCTCACCCCTGCTTGCTCATTAACCTCTTAAACACTCCTGGATAAGTTGACTACCCACTCTGAGCAGTACAGTTCTTGCGTAAGATACTACCAGATAATAATAAAGGTCGTTTAAGTTTTAAAAGGCTTATAGCCCTGTTTTTATTCAGATTGCTTTACATGGTTTTTGAAACATTAGTCTTTTGTGTGACGAAGGATAGGAAGATTCTTCCATACAGCAAAGGATTTGTCTAAATTTCGAACTATGTAAATAGAGTATAAGAAAATCATACAGAATTTTCAGTGATACACTGAAGAACAGCATTAACTAGTGGCCAGAGAAAGCAAAAACAGAAAAGACAAAAATCTTGGAACAGCATTGCTTAACCTAAGAACAAGGGTACAATTTTCTAATATGTGTACTTATTTAACAAATGTTCAGTGAGCAATGACTGCGTGCTATGCAAAGTGCCAGGTCCTCCGTAATACAAACTGACTTACTTAATGATATGTATTCTATTTTGAAATTTTATCAGTTTGGCAGAACAAGAACTTCTTGCTGCACTCCAAGTAAAGATCTTTGCAGAGAAGTTTTATCTGCTTTTAACTGCCTCCTACCAAGTGGCAAAGAAGAGAGAAATAACTTTATGTATCTGCCCAGGCTTATTTTGCTTCTGAGTAATCAAACTGTGGAAACCAGCCCTTGACCGTGTGGGGGATGAGTGAACCACCAAACTGAACCGCAATGATCCTGTAACTGAGGGCCTGGAGCACTTTCTAGAAGAATGAGCTTTCTGCCTGAAGTGCTTCTTTCAGAGAAGGGAGAAATGAAATGTCACAGCAATTATCTGAGCAGTGGACAGGGCAAGGAAAGCTGGCAGTGGCCAGTGTCCCAATTACTGGGTTTAGCAGAGAATGAAATCCCAGGAACTCCTGTCACTTCAAGCTGAGCTTAGTGACAGCATGATAGGAGCATGAGAATGCTTCAGAACGTTCCTGGAAGCAAGCAAGTGAGCCTGGCTTGCTTCACAGGAATGCTTTCAGGCCCGCACTCACCAGAAGTTGCTCTCATTCCCAATTCTGCCATTCTACATGATGAAAAGTGGTTGCCAAGGATTCGTTTGCAGGGTTAGGAGCAGAGTGTGCTCTTGCTCATTTCCCTAAATGCTAATTACTCATCCTATGTTAGTCCAACACAGGGATCTGGCAAAAAGGAGGGCAGTTTCTGTCTCATGACTTTCACCTGCACGTCAGTCTTCTAAATCCTTAATGCTGCACCATCCTTGACAGCACCTTGTCACTCTCAGGGTCTGATAGGTATTAACATATGCTTATCCTTAAAAAGTGGAATATGCTTGCACAGATCAGTTTAGAAGACACCAATCTTGCTCCTGACGTTAGGATTATAAGAAGACCGAAGTCCCTGGCAGTTCCCGATCATGAGTTTAGAAAGCATCCCTACCGAGTTAGCACAGGTTCACAGGTGCTGCACAAAGCCACGTTCCAAAGCTCCATGGCCTCAAGACCGTGAGTGGCGATGGCTTGTCGCTCTCTTGTGCTTGTGTCTGAGGAGCCTAGGATTCCGAAGCTATTGAATGTTTCCTAACTTCTCCTAAAGCAGATGTCCTGAGCGGAGAGAACAGTGTACAGGAACAGTGTCACAAACCTAATGGAGTAAAATTCTTGAAAACAACTCCCATGTGTGTACTGTGCCTGACCCAGTTAGCTATTTGGATATTTAAAACATCCTCCTAAAGGCCCATTGTATGGAAGATTTAGTTGCTGATAGGGAAAGTGATCGAAACATGAAGGCTCTAACTTTAAGGGTAGGTTGGTCTATGGATGAGATCATAAATTGATGGCATTATTGGGAAGTGTAGAAGCAGGAGGTGGGTCCTAGTGGGAGGAGATGGACCAGAAGGGATGACCCTGGGACCTGCCGCTGCTCCTCAAATCCTTCCTCTCCAGCTCTAGTCCCTCATTCTTGCTTCCTGGCTGCTGTAAGGTGAGCACCCTTCCTCTTCCACACCATCCTGCTGTGACGTTCTGCACCGGCTCAGATCTAAAGGAACAGAACCAGCTGACCATGGACAAAAACCTTAAAGCTATGAGATAAAATAAAACTTTCTTTCTTTACATTTTCCTCAGCTATTTTCTAACAGCAGCAGCAAGTTGCCTGACCTGTGAGCTGCAGTGATTACCTTCACTGGAAATTGCACCTGTCAAGCAATTTCAAAGAAATTAATCTGCTATGTCTGATTATTTATTTATACCCTGGTAAACAAAATTGTCTGTATTTATCAAGAAAGAATTAGAAATCAGTAACTTTCACCTGCACAGAGCCTTCCCCAACTGAGAGTGCTGCTTATCAAATGAAAGGAGGAAAACAAGATTTAAAACTTAATTATTTGTTGGCATTGAGAAAAGGTAGTATCTTTTTATGGTAGTAAAATGCTACCAGCACTGTGGTCAAATAATTTTACCCATGGAAAATGCATATTAAGTGTAAAAACATGAAAAAAAATCAGTAAAAGTGTATATCATTGGTTCTTTTCCTTTTTCCAGTTGTTCATCCATTATCTAAAATTAGCCCATGCTCTGTATAAGCCATATCTCATTTACTGGATTTCTCCTTAACAGCATTTTAATTTTCATTAAGAAAACCTATAACACTGCTAGAAAGTTGCCTAAAGACATTAATAGCTTGAAATGGCATTAACCTTTATAGCACATCCTTATGTACTAAGGCAGAATATAAACAAAATAGAGGCAAAAATCTTCTATTTTGTTAGTGCTAGGAGGAAAACAGCATGATTTTTAATATACTACTCTATTTTTCTGTGTGTCTGGGAATTGAACTTGGGGCCTTTGCACTGAACTGTATCTTCACCTTTTTCTTAATTTTTTTTTTCTAATTTTGAGATAGGGTCTCACTAAGTCCAAAACTTGTCCAGAGTGAGCTCAAACTTGCGGTTCTCCTGCCTCAACCTCCCAAAATATGGGAGTTACAGACATACACATCACAATCAGCTAATACTATAATAATTTTTAAAGAATATACAGGACGCCCAGCTGTAGTGGGATATGCCTGTAATCCCAGCACTTAGGAGGCTGAGGCAGGAGGATCCCAAGTTTGAGACCAGCCTGGGCTACATAGTGAGTTCAAGGTTAGTTTGGACTACATAGTGAGACTCTGTCTCAAAAACAATGGCAAAAAATTGGCATAAAAAATATTTTTGCAGATGTCTGCAAATAGGTTTTCTGTCAAGTCTTTCTCTGTCATTAGCCCACCTAGAGGGATATAATTTCGTCTTTTATACATTGCTACGTTTCCATCTTCTTTTCTAACCTGACACTGTTTTCTGGTTGATATTTAAAATAGTATTACATATAGTTTATTCCCCTTCACTTCCTCACAGAGCCTATCATTGAGTCTTATACTCATTTCTTTTTGTTCATCTTTTCATCAAATATTTATTCAAGCACTGAAATCATGTGGTTGTTTTCTCCACTCAACTCAAAATGAGCTTTCCTAGTCATACACGTATCCATCGATGGAAGTCCCATTGGCTGGAGGGGACTGAACACAGTCACTGCTCAGTCATTGGTAACCAACGAGCTACACGGAAACAAGGACGACCCCTCAAGGCTGTCTGTGTGCACTACTTTCCTCTGAACTTTCAGTAATGTTGGTGAATATTCATGTCTCTTGCAACCATGCACTGATGGAGATTGTAAGAATATCGCATTTCTGTAGGATACTTCTTTGGAAATGACCAGAAAGAATCTGAGAAATAAAGAGATCAAGAAAAGGAAGAATGTTGGACCCAGGAAACCCTAGAAATCAAGCCACTAAAATATTTTAACCCAACGTACAACAACTTAGGAGTGATCTCTAAAATGGTAGGAAGCTGTCTAAACCAGTCTAAACACATTAGCTTCAGAAAACTAAATTAACTAAAAAGTAATATAAAAATCACTACTAAAAAGAAGTAAAACTTTAACCTTCTTCAAAATGAGATTGATAAAATAACACAAGGCATTACGAAAAAATTTAAATTAGGATTAGAAAAGCTTAGAAATTAGGTTACAGAGCTAGAGGATTAGAAATAAAGAAGAAATCATTCTGGAAATGAAGGTTAAAAGAAAATGAAAATAGATGTCTTATGAGAAATAAAAAGCGAAAAGGAGAAACAATTTAAAATGAAATAAAGAGATAAAAAGAATACAGAGAAAGTGTCAGATATTGAAGATAATCAAAGAAAATCAAACCTATGGATAATAGGACTCTTTAAGTACAATAACCAAGGAAAAAATGGAAAAATAATTTATACAGTCCAAAAATGAAAACATTTACAGTAAAAATGGTCATACTGTTTTTTTATTTTCAAATTTTATTTGAAACAGTAAGCAGAAGTCAACTCATAGTGACCACTATCATAAAAATAGTCTGTTAAAATTACTACTTTAAATAAAAAGTGAAAATATCCTTTATTCATCAAAAAATATAAAAACAAAAAACCATCAAGACACGTGACTTGTAGGTATAAGAAATTTAGATTGACTGCCTTTTACACACCATTATTTTATTCCAAAAGAAAACAGATTAACGTTTCAAAGGCACTCAAAGTAAACTATAAGCCATGGCATGTAATAACTTGTAGAATAGAAATTAAATGATTATTGAAAAAAAAGAAAGAATATATAAATGCATCTTGGTCTGACAATGTAGATACACTAAAAATATTTTTAAATGGATGGGGGAGTAAAGGTAACACATTCATGCAAACTTTGTATGTTTTCATTAACCAAAATTAGTGTTGATAATACTAGTACTGTTATTCTTAGATTGTTATTAGTATAATGTAGAACAGTGAATAATTGTGTTGTATTCTAATTCTATCATCCCCTGTGTCCTTGAAAACCATTAATCACAGTAATGAAAGGACTTCTGTGGCTAAATAAATATTTAGAGATCTCTTCTAACACAGATGAGTTTATAATTCCAAATCTAAATGGAAATACCTATATGAAGTCATGAAGAATTCATGTAGATATAAATTACATATTACATGAAGTGTAGTTCTGTAGTAGAACACTTGCCTAGCACACACAAGGCTCTGAGTTGTATTTCTAGTGCCACGAAGATCAAAAACAAAGCAGATAGATACAGAAATATAAAGATCATTTTTACATACACTGCTCTATCTGTATTGATATTTCATTTCACTTGCTGTTAAAAGAAATCAGAGACTTAATAAAGCTGTTTCCACCTTGTACAATATTAACTTGGAAAATACTATCCACAAAATAGCAAGGGAACTATGGACAATTACACCATGTCAAGGAACAAACAGAAGAGTCTTCCTATGGTTAATTGCTGGCTAGTTTGACGTACGATAAAAGTAAGATCATAATGGATTGAAACCCATAAAATATGTGCATTTAAAATTAAGGAGTTCATAACTATATTTTTAAAAATGAATTGATCACTCTCAAAAGAAGGCGAAACAATTCATTATCCTGAAAACCAGGTAAATCACTTTTCCTATATGTAATTTTTACGTCTTGATTCTTTTTTACTCCCTTTTCTCTCTCCCTCCATCCCCAAAGCCCTTTTCATTGTGATTGCTATTATTTTTAATTTGTGTCTATGACGTATAATGTTTCCATTCCTTGTGGATATTTGGCACCTTTTCCTGTATAGCCATGTTACAGCATCTGCCGTACGTATACTCAAAGTAATAAATGAAAAGATAGAGTTAGAATACTACTGTTTTAGCATCATAAAATTAGGCATGGATTTCAGCATTAGTAGATGCTAAAATTAAAGGAAAAGAGTAAAAGTCAGACATTATCCGCCCTGGATGGAAGCACCTAGTAATACCTGTCATGCTGATGAAGGCACGAAGCTGAACCTGGTTAAGACTCTACATTAGGAAGTAAAGAAGAGAGCAGGACAGGCTCCCAGACTGCCCCATAAGTACGTGCCACCGAGTGTAGGCTGTCGCCGAGTCTCCGAGTCAGTCTTCCATAGTCACTGACAGATAGAAGGTAAATAAAGGGTTGAAGGAACCTGAAGATTCAAATACACATACAAGACACATAACTGAATTTAGGGCTGAACCTTGAGTGGTAAAGCAATGCAAAAACACTGCAAGGAAGTGTCGTTGTAAAGTTTCAGGCAGAGGCTATTTTAGAAGGAGGGAGAAGGCCATGTAAAGATGCCTTGTCATGAATAATATTTATAAAGACAGAAGGATGTGTGGGGTTAGAGAGGCTTCAAGTAATTTATAAGCTATACATTTGCACAGTTTTATGAATTATGTTTTATTTTACAATGAAATGACTAAACTACTTTATGCATAATATGGTATTACATATGTAACAGTTTGACTTTTTTTTTTTTTTTTGCGGCACCAGGGATCAAACTCACAACCTCGCACCTGCCAGGGCAGGTGCTTAAGCCACTGAGCCAAACTCCCAGCCCTAGCAGTTTGACTCTTTTGAAAATTAAATTCTACCTTAAATTTTAAAATTAGCTATATTTGTTGTATAACATGTGCACACTAGAATATGTTTTCAAGTCTCTGTGAAAATACAGGTTATCTAAAAATGCCAGAAGTTAATCTTACCAGACTTCAGGAGAAAAAGCAAATTTGTTTTCTGTCATGGGTAATTTTGGAACCTCAAATTGAAATGATAGTTGTATGTTGTTAGTATTATAAAATTTAGAAAAAATATTCTGCGTACTATCATTTACAAACTTTTAGGTCGCAGAGCCGAGCATTTTCACTCTATCCTACTGTCATTCTTCATAGCAGAGGGAATGAAGCCTCAGCAACTTTGTTGGAATGCTTTACAAACCACTAGCTGTGCTATAGGGGACAAGAAGTTAGCAATGGTATTGTATGTGTTTATTAATGTACAAAATAATACTACTACTTGGAGCAAGAAGTACAAAATAGACCTAATATACAAAATAGAACTAAATTTTCTTAACAAGTCACTTGTATATCAATAGAATTTAATTATTGAAAATATAAACCTGCTACACAAAAAATTACATTCACTGTTAACTGTCATTATTTTTGCTAACTTTCTAAATATTACTTTTATCACTAATACACTGATCTAGAAACAAGAAACTGGAATTGTGAGCTAAAAGAAAATACTTCATCAGTTGACATTTTAAATACTTTTATTTTTTCATATTTTATTAAAATCTCACCAAACTAGAAATTCTAATTTTTAAGAAATTTGCTCTCAGCTACAATGTCTTCAAAGGTAGATAAGAAAAGAGATTGTATATCTTAAATTTGAAAATATCTAATCTCATTCTGTAAGTAAATGAAATCTTTAACTCTGACTTGTTCCTGACCCAAAATCCAAGAGATGAAATTGCATGAAAAGCAGCTGTCATCCTGAAATCATCCATTCTTAGAAAACAACAGAAAGAATGTCTTTTTATTAGCTTCCATGCAAAAAGAGAGATACATGTTCTTCTTCAACACTGCTTGAATATGGCCAGTGTTTTCCTAATGGGCTTCTGAACTCACGAGATTATCCTGATAGATCAGTAAATTCTATAAATGAAACCACTTTCAGTTTTGGCCACAGGATTTAAATGCCACGGTTTTAACACGCAGAAGCCGCGTCTGAAGTAGTCAGGTTGCTTCAGTCCTTTGCGGAAGATACAACCTAAGAGCCTGAGGTCAGCTGTGCGGTTTCCTCAGTGCCCTCGACCACTGAAATCTTCTGTTAGAGCTATCTCACTCCTCAGGGAGTCCAGCCTCAGATGCCAGCGGCTGAGCCACCCTCTAAATTTAACCACACAATTTGATTCTCCAAGCCATTTAACTTCAATGTAAAAGCAAATAAAGTAATTATAATAGCTGTATTTTAAGGGGGCATATACAATTTTAAATCAACAAATTGAAACCAGCAGGAAAGAAACATCTGCAGTTCAGCTTATCATCAAGGAGTTCTTTTGGACTATTTTTACTTTTTAAATTTTAATATGCTCTATAAAGACACAAAAGTAGAGGCTATTCAATTTAGCTTCCTTCTTCTATTGTGCCAAAACAGTAAATGAAGTCTAAAGCCACAAAAACATGGATTTCCTTAATTTCAAAATACGTTAGCATTTTCTTTTAGACACTCTACTTGCCCAGAGATGAAATCTAAGTTTTTTTCTGTATTACAATTAGAGTCTCCTCTTCCTAATTATATTTTTAAATTGCTTGTAACAAAGAAACTAAATCATTCTGCATTTATTTTTGCTTCTGTTTAGTTCCTCTTTGCAGAAAACATTTATGCTTCAGAAATTACCCATTATGTTTCTAAGAAAAATATTAAGTACTATTCTTAAATATGATTCATTCAATGCACTTTATCTGTGTACATGGCTAATAGGTTTGCTTTAGTACAAAAAGCCTTGTTACTTTGTTTTGTCAGAACTGATCATTTTGAAAAAAAGATGAATGCAAATATTTGCTCTAATTTTTTTTACTTTGATTCTATAACTATTTCAAAATGATAATTGTGGGGTTTTTTTAATTTATAAAAGTATGTCTGAAAAGCACAAAGCAACTTATTTCACTGTTGTTCATATTATGTACCCATGTTCTAATCTAGTCTCTGAATTAACTATTTGCTTCCTCTGCCTGGTTTCAGAAAGTTATGATCGCTGTTTCAGTCAGAGTTCTCAGAGAGACAGGGGAATGATAGAAAACGTATCCACATATACAGGTAAAAGAGAAAGCCTTAGAGAACTGGCTCACGCAGTTGTGCACACTGGGAAGTCCCACGATAGACCAATGAAAGCTGGTGCAGAAGGGAAACCGCTAGCATGGCTGAGTCCAAGTCCAAAAGCCCCAGCAGCGAGAAGCCCAATGCTGTACAGGGACGAAGAGCTCAGAGGCTGCCGGCATGGATCCTGCAGAACCCAGGCTTAAGGACCTAGAGTTCTCACTCCTGAGGGTGGGAGAACAAAAGCCTGTCAGATTTGGAAAAGACAATGCAAAAATACACCTTCCCCTCTTTTGGGGTTCCATCTGGGGTCCCTGCTGACTCGACGAGAGTTCTCCCACCCTCGATCCGCAGGCTGACAGGCCAGTCTCCTCTGAAAACATGCACACCTGAAACCCATCATTCTCATCAAATGCCCCCCTTCCTGGGTGCCCTTTCAAAAGAAGGAAGGGTGTGGCGCCTCCTGGAGACTGGAGAATCAACAGTTCCTGGAGACGCCCTCATTCTAGCTCAGCTGGCACCCAAAATCAACCATCGCCATTGCCTTCGTGAAGAACATGATTCACGTCTTTTTGAAATGTTTATCTTTAATGATTTTCCTGATACAACAAAAATTACTGAAGTTTTCTCATCCAACAAGATGTATTTACTTCCTTGGGTGGGAAACAGCACAAAACATTGGAACTGGCAAGAAGTATGGACAGCACTAGTTCTATCATAACTTTCCATCCCTCCATGAAGCCTGGCTGTTCCGGGCTAATGCACAGGGAACGCTGTCCACGTGGGGTCACCTCTGCCCCGGGGAATATGACACGCCTCTTGGGTAACTTTGTAGCTTCTATCTAGTGGAAAATTTTTAATTGTCAAGAAACTATCAAAGATAAATATTCATTCATAATGTGAGAAAAGGCACTCAAATTTTACTTTTGATGGTTTCCAGAGAGGTATTTGCTGTATTCATTTTTGTCAAAGGTACAAGTCTGGAAGGGGCAGCGTGCTAGCCTGAGGTGAACAGAGCAAATCAGGCAGGTCATGCCCTTTGGGGACCACCAGTATGGGCCACTGGAACACACAGGGCTGTGGCTCTGGTGATTCAGCTCCTTGCAGCACCAGATTGCAGGACACAGCTGAGAGCCAGTTCCTGCCCTCATTTCCCCTTAGCAAACTGAAAATAAGCCCTTGAGTTTGAGCACAAGGAAAATAGCATTTTAGGAACCATTATCAGAAAATAGAACTGAGACCTATCTGCATGCTAACAAATTATTTAAGATAGTCTCTTCTCTCAAACACATTTTCACAAATTATTCATAAGGGAACTTCTTGTGGCATCAAAGGAAAATGGTTGTTGCAATCCCACCAACTGATTTTGCTAGTGGAGCTTATTTTTTAATAATGAGTGTTTTCTTCTCTTTTGTTGCAATTAAATATAAAAGAGATTGACAATGGCTAACACCAACAGGAGCCTGGTTTTGCTTGACTTAGATTTTGTTCTGCATATAAAAAGTTCTAACAAGTTGGCTGCTTCTGTTTTACTTGCTCAGTGATGTTCGGCGGGGGTGGAGAGAGACTCAAGGTCTCTGTGTCTGTGCTCTGTCATCCTTAGTGTGTTTCCTATCCATCTTAATGTCATCAACGATGTTTACAACACAGCTGCTGTACTTCCAGTTATCACATTCACTTTCAAAGCAAGAAGGAAGAGAAAGGATATGTTTTCATTATGAGGTTTATTTAATTTTTAGTCAGTGAAGGATATTGCTCCAGGATTTATGCAATAGACTTTTTTTCCATTTCATGGTCTGTGATTTTGATGTATGGCCATTCCTATCTGCAAGTGAGCTGGCACAGTAACTGGCAAAGAGAAAGGGAATTACTATGATGAGCTTAGTAATCATTATTTATCTCCTTTAGTGAAAGGAGATCCCTAAGAAATCAAAAGATTCCATCAGGGTTCTTACTACAAGGACGAAAGGGGAACATGCGACTGTCTACATTATAAACTGCATCTGGTGTACCTCTTAGAATACATAATTTGAATATCAAAAATATTCCAAGCATATTGAAACAACTTGCCATTTAACATTTATTTTACAGTATAGAATTTTGTGATGCTGGGGGTTTAGCTCAGTAGCACAAGTCCCTGTGTGGCAAGTGTGAGGTCGTGAGTTTGATCCCTGGTACAAAAAAAAAAAAAATAGAATTTTGTGATTAAAGTAATGTATGGGCATGGGAATTATATTGGGGAGGAGCACCAAGGATAAGATGAGGAATTCTATTTTTAAATCCATTTCCCAGAAACAATTATGTTGGCATTTTTGGTACAGATATATTCTTGGCATTTTTGTATAGTTTGAAGTTTATTTTTTGTAAATTCAATGAACCATACCTTTAATACTTTTTTTAGCCTTTCCCTTAACAGTACTATCTGCCAATCTCCCCCATCATTAATGACCTGTTATATCATTTTTAATGACTATGTGGTATTCTAATCAGCATGTCTATAGCATATTTAATATAACCAACACCCACTGTCAGACGTTTAAATTGTTCCCTAGGTTTTTCTTTTGTTGTGTTGGGAAATGCAAAAACCAAAGTGAATGTAATCAATTTTTAACTATCAGTTGCGCTTTACTGATAATTTCAGGACTTCCATGGAAATACAGATTACACAAACTATTAAAAGGGCGATATAACCAGTTCCCCTAACTCTGACTTCCTCCCCTACAAACTCTTGTGTCCAGCCTCTGCACTGCAGTGAGTGTAATCTTAGTAAAAATGCCTGCTCTGACCTCCCCAGATGAAAAGCCATCAAGGACTTCTTGTGGTCCTGGAGTTAAAGTCTAAACTGCCTGCCAAGATATCTAAGGCCCTTTAAACTTTGGGCTGCATCCCCCATCCTTCCCCCGGTCTCTTCCCGCTCCTCATCCTGTCCTTCTGGTCCTGATCTTCTAATTGGTAAAAGTCATTCTCTCTCTCAGATCAAAACCACCCTACTTGCTTTTTCCCTGGTTTGGGCAATTGCACCTAGCCCTCTGCCACCTTCTTCAGGAAACAATTCGCCAGGATTATTTTCATAGAATTTTAAGTCAAAAAGACTTATAAAAGAAACTATCTTCATTAGCTAATGTAAATATATGTTAACAATAGCAGTAAGAGAGTAAGGAAGAAAAATTTAAATGCCTCCTCATGAAAGCCACTACTTTCCCAGGAAGACTTTTATAGTAAGTTTTTTTTCCACCACCCTCCTTCCACACCATTTCCTGATTACACCAAGGGCTGTCTCCTCTCATACCTGGAACTCCCCTCATCCTAAGATACATCACACATTATACGGATGTGTGTCTAACTCCATAGTTGTCTAACTCTACAGTAGATCACAAACTGCCTGAGGGCAGGGATTATGTCCTTTTTTAACCTTGCGAAGAGTCCCCATAGCACATCAACCCTTCTTATGAAAATTAACCTTATCTCAAATTCCTAATGCAATTTGTCTTACTTTCAAAAAGAAAATAAAAATAACATTTCTATATAGAAATTGAGATCAAGGAAAGTCAAAACATACAAGAAACTCTTTTTCAGTTATTGTTAATAACAACAAGGAATGAAGATGATTGGTAGCTATCAAAAGGAATCTATGAAGATTGAAAGTCTATTATTAAGAATTTAGTTGGTTTTATTTTTCGTATATTAATATTTTTCATTTATCTGATTATAAAGTCTTTCTTTTTATCTGATAATTACCAGCAGCACTTTACTATACCATTAAATAATTTTGAATGTTAAAGTTAGTAGTTTGTCTGGTGATTTCTATGTAAGGATGATAGCAACAGTAATTATTTTATGCAATGAGCCCTTGTTAATATCATAATTACTAGAAATACTACAGATGCTTGTTTCACAGAAATTTCATAATAAATAAAAAATTTAAAAATACATTTTAGGCAGCACTGAGAAAATTTCCCATGAATAAAATGCAAAATGACCTGCAGTAGGAGGCTAATACATCAAATGCAAGAGAACTGTATAAAATGCACCAAGCAAAAAATAAGATGACTCTTGATATTTCAGACGCTGCTTATTCTTGACAGTCTAATGACGAAAATTCCAAAATAACAATTTATAGAGTAACCGAGATCTATAAAAGTAGAAAAAATATGGCACAGAATAGATTAAGGAAAGATACAGAAAGGTATTTTGTTTTAAATTATCCCAAACTGTATCTTATTCCACAACTTCACGTGAATTTGAGTTATATATAAACAAAACTCATCCATCCAAATGAAAACAGAGGTAATTCAATCTAGCAATTTCAGGAAAATGATTGTTTTTCCCTAAATACAATGTTTGTCTGAGGTTATATATCTAAAATGGTAGATCCCCAAAAGAGAACAATCCAAGGAGAAAAATAACCAGAGAAAGAGTGTGTTTATCTGTTGCTCTAGATTTGTAAATGACAGTATAGGTGCATATAAATTCGTCAGTCTTGTTGAGAAATTGTTTTTGCGGGAATAATGAATAGCCACAACTTTTAATTTCCTGATACATTTTCCCCAAACAGACAGGGTTTTTCAGCAGTTCAGCTACTGAAATAAGCGAAGTAAATTTTGTTCTGTTGAGGTTTAGAATTTTTCTTTTAATTATAGTATAGTAGCAAATGTTGAAACATTTCCATTTGCTTATGTGAGGATAGAGCTTTCATGACCCATAATAATAAAAATATATCACATAATTTTCATTTATTCCTTTTAACTTTGATTTTAACTATGAACAACCTTTTGAAAGAGATACTGTTAAAATTGTTACTCACATGGGCTCACCATATTTTCAGACTCTATATACTAGAAAATAAACTCCATGTACTCATAAAATTATTATTTGTCTCGGTTAACATGTGCACCCATGAACACTCTGGGACTAAGACTTGGTTATTGTTTTTATTTTTATCTTTAACCCATGACCAAACTGAAACTGTCACAATGAGCTTTCGAACCAAATTAATTTAACCTTTGACCAAAATACTTCTTACTCTTCCTCAGAAAACTTAAGTCAGAATTTTTCCTTTTAATATAGTACAAACTTTGTGTTCAAATACTGACACAGACTGCCAGTGGGTACGGGTGTTGTGTGGGAGTGCAGTGTTCTCTGATTCTGGCTTCGGGCATAGGTCCTTAGCAAAAGAAATATTCACGGAATAGAGTTCGGCAACGGGGAAAGAATTGAAGTAAGTTTCTGGTCAGAAAATAAGGTGGATTTCTGTACTGCAGAAGCAAGGGCAGCATTTCTAAGCAAGGTTGTTTGATATAATTTCACTGCCAGAGGGGAGGCTCATGAAGGAGAGGTTTGAGACACACTTCCTCACGGTTATTATGATTAAGTGCCTTCAGTAAAGGAGGAACTGCACAGCACATAAAGAGACACAGTTCATGCTTCGTGGTTCATAATCTGATGGAAGCATACGTACTGTTTAGACATTAAATAACCAAAGAAACTATTTGCATTTCAGGAGGTGAAAGTTCGTAAGTACTTACATGGGTAGTTTTATTTCTCCTGCTGTCATTTTACGGAGGCTAGAGGGGGAAGCACACAGATATGAAGGTTCTCTTGATGACCGGAGAGGTGCCGTGGAAAAAATTAGTAATGAGAAATAATGACCCAAGAGGTAAGAATACTGACAGAATATCTATGCAATATAAAATAGGTGTAGTCTTTATATACACAGAGGGACACGTGAAATAGTGCCATTACTTTGACTGAACCTGTTACTACAGTTCAGTATTCTTCATTCAGTATTTTATAAAACTATACAAAATAGTGAAAGACCTTTCATGCACAAAGAAAAATAAAAACCAAAAGTCTAAACAGTTTCTGAATAGTCTCCCCAATAAATTCTGATGTAATATAAAGAAAATATGTCACAATTTGAAAGTTTTAAGTAAATGGAAAATACATATTTTCTTAAAATATTGACAACAGGTTTGCAAGCTCAAGTAAAATTTCTTAGGGTTAAAGTATATGAATAAACCATAAGAAAAGTATTTTAAATATTCTCTTCAAACAAGTTTCTCATTAGGGAAAAGGTGCTATAGCAGTTTATCATAGTTATTACTTATGTGGTTTTTCTAAGTGTATATGCGTACATGATTGTGTGTTTACTTAAACTATATATAAGAGAAATTTAAATTTTGTGGTTTACTTTTTAATTCAAGATTTCCTGGATCTCTTTCAATGCTTTAAATTTGTATTATACTCATTTAAATATCTTTCTTATACAGGCTACTTTTAGTCTTTGAGCATAGTAAAATCTACCAAAAAAGAAAATTACTAGTTCTATCTATAATAAGTAGAATAAGTTATATAATGAATACTGTCCATACAATTTAGAAACTTAGTTTAATTTCTACTACCTTAGATTGTTTTGCTGCCTAGAAATTCTTATTGGAAGCCACCTGAATAAAACATAAAACGTTTTCAGAAGCATGCTTTTTCTACTTTTGGATTTATGTTCTATGTTAAAGTTTAGCACATTCCAACTTTTAATAATGTAAAAGGTCAAATACTAAATGCAAATGTACTTTTGAGTATATATCCGTAATTTCACATGAATTTTAGTGTAATAAATGAGCTCACCTCACATTTATTAAACAGAAAAATAGGAGTTTTCCTTCAAAACACATGAACTGAGAATAGTAGATAAGAAAAACAATTTTGCATCTACTATGCTGACAAGAAACAAGCTATATGTATCAGATGCATTTTTCTTGACATTTTTGACCTTCTGAATTATAATTCAAATTTTATGCATAAATCATGATAGTTCCATTATCATCAGCCTAAAGGACCAACATTTTAAAAGAAAGGTTAGATAATTGGGAGCTTATGCCACTGGGATGGTTATTATATAAAACTAAAATGAGAAGTTTATTTAGGAATCAAGTTGATGAATATCTATTAATTTCTAAAATGTGAATGCTAGCCAATCAAATCCATCATGCATTGAAATAGAAAACAGAGTCAATATTGAATTCACATTAAGCTTTATTCAGACCTGAACAAAGATGCTGATGAATATATTATAAGCATGTTCTGTATTGTTGCTCTTTATCAAAAGAACCAAATTACATAGCTTTATTGACAATCTATTGGCAATTATTGATAGAATAAAACAATCTGTTATTCTCAAATGTAACAATCAAAACTTATAGGAATTTAGAAATTATCTAGGCCAGTAGTTCTGAAAATGTAGTCCCAAGATTAGCAACATCAGCATCACCAGAAAACTTGTGAAAAATGCAAGTCCTCGGGTGCCCCCACCTCCAGACCTACTGACTCAGAAATTCTAGGAAGGGATCCTCGGGATCTTCATCTGACAAACTCTTTGGATAATTCCAATGTATGTTCAAATCCCAGAAAACTTGACCTTGTTTTCACCATTTTTATGAATGGTGGCCATTACTACACAGCAAAGCAAAAAGAAACTAAGATCTCCTGACTTTCCTGAGGATGCCCTACCGCTATTTAATTTACCTTGACTAGGTTATGCACCCAATAAAATAAATACTCATGGAACGGCTTCCATGTGATATGCCAAGTTCCTATCTTCACGGAACACAATTTCACAAAGAGGAAACAAGCAACAAATGAATACATACATATGAGCTGTGGTTTAAAAATCTGATAAATGTTTGAATCTTTAAAAAATTATCAAAGTAAGAGACATATAGCCCCTCACCCTCCTGTGAGCCAGCTGATGTGTAGACCAGGAAGAAAAACGCATACACACACACATACACGTGCATGCGCACACACACACACACACCCCGTAAGCAACTGGCTGATTCAGAGGAACTGTATTGGTTGATTGACTTTGAAAGCCTAAAACCGGTAGTCTGAGCAACTATTTAAAGGATAACAATATACAATATAGTAAATGTTGTAGATTTCCTAATGTCTTATCACTGTTTTGTTTCATTATATTCCCTTTAAAATAAAAAGAGAGACACATTGCTAATAATCCCCCATAAAATATTCCCCTTCACTTCTAATACGCTTGTCCAATCATTCTTGCCACTTTATGAAACAATTCTGGAAGTTCTCTTTCATGAGTGTCTTTGTGGCTGCCTCCATGACATGAATAGACTCAAAACATTTATGTTTTTTGGTTATTTTGACTTTAGAGAAGAGCTAGAAGTTGCACGGTGCCAGATTCAGTGAGTAGGATGGATAAGGGCACGCCATAATCTTTATACTTGAAGAAATTTCCATTAAGATTTTGGATCAGTTAAGGTCATGGAGGCAGCCATTAAGACATCCATGAACGATGACTTCAAGAAGTACTTCAAAAAGTGGCAGGAACAATGGAATGAAAGTGTTCCAAAAGAGGAGGGAGGATTTTTAGGGAGACTCATGGCCAAGTGTCTTCTACTGTAATAAAAGCATTTAAGTTCTTATTTAAACATTCACAATAGTTAGATCATCCTTATGTAGTATTAGGTTATATTTAATAGAATATGAAAACGTGATAATGCATACTGAAGAAAAATAAACCAGAGAAAAAATAAAAATGAGTTACTAAGGGTACGATTTGACAGATGTCAGAAAGTCCCTCTCTGTGAAGGTAATTCTGTACTTGTTTTTCCAAACTAGGTACTTTCCCTCACAGTCTTTATCTTGAATTACTCAGTTCACCTGGAAAATTGCAGAAATATTTTTTTCACCCTGTACTGGGTATTACCAACTAGGTGTGTTCTAATAGAATATAGTAACAAAACTATATTGTCTCTCCTCCATCAAAGGCCACTTTTATGATGATAAATTACATCGTATGTAGTAAGATTTTTGAAAAACCTGTAGGGACAAAATGTTGTGCAAAATTTAGAAATTTTCAGACTTCTTAAATGAGATTTGTCAGTGGCAATGATTAAGATATTGACGGTAAACTGGGGACCTTGCTCCTGATAGTCTGAGGGTAAAGTCCGGATGTTCTTTGATGAACAGCTCCTTACCATTATCTGTTTCCAGACCAGCTGCACTGGAGAAGTCCAACACTACCTACGTTGAAAAACCGACATGAATAATTTCTACTCATTAGGTCAAAGCATCCTTCACTTTTTGGTCTTGCAAATAGCACATAAACAAATTATTGCAAGATGCCAAGGTAGCATAGAGGAAATATATTTCACTTGATTGATAGGACAAGGCAGCATCATCTTACAAAGCAGAATGTCAAGGCCAGGATTCTACTTTAGGTCTACATGATCTCACAACTTGTACCCGTGCCAGGCCCTCTATTTTATTTTACAGATGAGAAAACTGAAACCTGAGAGATATTAAGTGGCTTGGGAAGTTCCAAAGTTCATGATAGTGCATATGAACCATTGTTTTAGGGGGCAGTGTAGAAAGATCATAAGGCAAAAATATAAACATAATGAATTGGAAGCTGCTGCAATGGAGTTTTCATGTTGAATTGAAGTCTTAATTGGCTTGTGAAGATAATGATTGAGGAAAGCTTCTGAGAAGTCTAGATTGTCTAGATTGTCATGAGGATGTAGGAGCTACCACTGACATTTTTATGCTTATTAATCCAGTGGAATATAGTGTGGGAAGATCAAAATATAATGCAAAAGAAAAAATACAATTTTTTTTTGGATAGGCATTTTCTTTAGATAAAGAGTAAAGGACTTCCAGAGGAGACTCATCTTTTTTACTGTCCAAACTAGGATTAAATGATAGAAGAACTCAAAAAAAGCTTTGTTTTTAGGCCCTTATTCCAGAAGGCAGGAAGCAAGGCATGAAGAACAGTAGTATGTGACACAGGGGAGCAAACACAGCCACGAAGCAGGTGTTCCGGGTCTGGGACCAGAGGTGAACTTAATGATCCTAGCAAAGCCAGGCACATTTCTCCTGGTTCAGCTTTTCAGTGTGCTGAATGGAAACAAAACTCACCACCTCACTTCCCAATGCTGTGCTGAAAATTAAATGAAGTAGTTACATATGAGAGTATCATGAAGTCTAACAGCAGTTTAACACATGTCATTACTCTAGTCAAACATGAGACCTGCCAACGAGAAGGCACAGGCCAAAGGGAAGAGCTGCCAACAGAAGAAAGGGCCAGAAGCAGCAGATGCCAGGAGGTCTCTGCTGATCAGAGGAGGGGCTGGATGATGCCCAGAGAGAGCGAGCTGGGGCCAGTCTGGACCTGGAGTGTAGTGACCTCGAGAAAATCAATCAAATTAGACAAATTCAGGAAAAAGACGGAGTCCAACAGAACTAAGAGTCAGGAGCAAAGAGAAATAAAATAGATAAGGTCAACCATATGTCCTGGATGAGAAATGTGTAGCAGCACGAAAATGTGAGCTTTGCAGGATCTGTTGGCCGCAATGTATTGTGCTCATGGGGCAGCCAGAATAACGCTGTGGTCTGTGTGAAAAAAGTCCTGCCATCTGGCATGCAAAGCTGTGTTTGAGTGGTCAGATTAAAAAAAAAAAAAAAGATGTAGAAAAATAATAAAATGGAGGGTTGGGCAAAGAGGTGATTCCTCTCTCTCTCTCTTTCTCTCTGTCTCTCTCTCTCTGTCTCTCTCTCTGTCTCTCTCTCTCTCTCTTTTCTTCTGAAGTCATTGTAGTCAAAGCTGACAGCCCTGAGAATGGACGGGGAAGTGAGCTGTGCCTTTCTGTCACCCTTAATATTATCAGAACAAGGATACGTTGTTCAGTGAGTCACAGGAGTGGACACAACTGGGAAAAGCAAGGCAAAAGTGGAAATAAAAGACAGCAGAAGAAGGAAAGAAGGGAGGCAGGCCGGCAGGCCAGGCATCGGCACGTGAGATACGATGCCCCAGAGGGAAAGCGCGCAGGTGGACGCCAGGAGCCTTCAGGTTGAGGCTGCGGGGAGGGGATGTGGGGCACAGAGAGAGCGACTGTAACTCCTTCCCCGCGGTGCCGCATGGTGCAGCTGGTTACAATAAGCTGTAGTCCTTGTGTGATCTGGAAATCATCAGAAAAAAAATTTTTTAATTAGAAGAAGCAATAATATATGAAAGAGATTGTGCTAAAGTCTATGTTGAAGCAATTAGCCGGGGCTGCCAATACGGTTTGACATGCCTGCAACATTAATGTGATTAGTGCTGTAGCACTTCTTATGAAGGTTATGCTCTGACAAAAGTGTAACTGGAGGAATAAATCATGTAAATAAAAACAAATGAAATGACAGGCCACAGAAAGTCTTATAATAACCACCTCTCTATATAGGTGTGTGTGTGTGTGTGTGTGTTTTAGGTTAAACCCTGTGAAATTTGCAATACTTTGCACTTGTGACATGCAAACTATAATGGCAAGGTTCCAATCTTATCTTTCTATGTACATAGACATGTACAGATCTATGATAGATAGGTAGATAGACAGACAGACAGATAATTTGAGGCTTTCAGTATTTGGCTAAAATTGTTTTGATCTCATTCCCATTTTATTGATTAAATACAGTTACATGAAAAATAATCTTTATGTTGTAAGCCTATCTCATTGTATTTTCAGTCCTACATTTTATATCTTCGAGGGTTTATGGAAATAATAATTTCTATGGTTGCATTTTTCAAAAAAGCAAAATACTCTAAGAGAAAGGAGTGGAACCAAATATATTGATATTAATGACAATATCAGGAACAGATTAAGCATCTTAACCCATCCTACTTGCAATACTTTTAAAACCTAAAGCAGGCTCAGGAATTCATTTGAGGCCTCCCCCACACCACTGCTTCCGATGCTATCAAAGAATCAAATTCTAGGCATAAAAGCCCAGCGGTGTTGCCAGATCCTTTCCCAAGTCTCCTATCCGCTGGACATTGGAAAGGACAGCAGATGTTCCTGCATCTGAATTCACCCATTTCTGCCAACTGAATTTACTCTTTGATCTCTTTTGTGCAATGTGTTCCTCTTCCAAATAATAGGAACCGTGCATAATGAGAATTGTGGCTGCACATATCATAAATACACCACAGTCTATAAACAAATTAGTGAGTTAGCTACTCAATCTTAGAGCAGATTTCCATTCAAAGAATTGCATTATAGAACCCTAAAACTTATAAATTTGCATTTCATGTTATCCTCTTCCATTGTAATAAACATAAACAAGCGATGTGTGTAAAACATTTATAAGCAGAAATACTGTGTAAAGAATGTCACAAACGTGAGTGACCCTTTTAAAGATACTTTGTATTTAATCTTAGCCATGAGGGAGATAATAGTCTGTGTTTTAAAAATGCACTCTCCTGACTGTTTAATACAAGGCAAGGAGGACACGGACAAGAAGAGTCAGAATGACAGTAAGGTCTGCCAGCAAGAACTTCAGGAAATTCTCTCAGCAAAAATTACAGCAACTCTATCAGTAGGCATCTGGAGAAAACCATGAATGGAAAATATTCTCTATCTGGTACTTGGTGGGCAAGAGGAGCAGAATTTCTTTATACCCACATGTATTTGTCATATTCCTCATCACTGAAACAATTCCTGACATCTGCAGCTTAAAGGAAGAGAGGTTTTTTTGGCTTGCAGTTTGCAGCTGGTTTGATCAAAGTCAGCTGGCGCCAAGGCAGAAATGCTTGGTGGAAGAACCTGGTGGAGGAAAACCACTCATCTGATGGTGTCCAGGGAACAGAGAAAAGTGAGAGACTGGGACGAGAATACACCCTTCCAGGTCGTACCCCAGCGACGGCCTCCACTCGAGGCTTCTCCTAATAGCACAGTCAGGTACTGCAGTCCTCGAGAGATGAATCTACTTCGTGAGCCAGTCCACTAGACACAGACAACGTTGAGGGGACAATTTACAGTATATCTAAACCATAATAACATACAGATAGTAAGCACGCTCATAACTTCAATAAACACAAAGGATCAGCAAATCAAATTGCTAAAGGTGTTCTCTCTTAATTATTTTTGCATACCAAGTTTTAATTCTTTGAGTATAGAGCCCAATTCATCTATTTTTTCTTATTGTTTCATAAAACAATATAGTTGCTGTTCAATAAATGTTGAATTACTCACTGGCAATCACTACTATTGAGAATTTCAAATATGTTCCATTTTTATTTAGTGAAAACGTTAGTGTCATTTTTCTGCTTTGTTAAAAAAGAAAATAACGATAGTATCTCTTTAGGGTTTTTGACCTTAAAATCAGTGGCTCCAATAGATACCAGAGTCAATTTTTGTCTTAGTCTACTCACACTCTCATAACAAAATATCAAAGATTAGGAGGCTTAAACAACAAAAATTTATTTTCTTGTAGTTCTAGAGCTTGGGAGTCTGTTAGCAGGATGCCTGCAGGGTCTGGTTCTTATTACCTGTTCGTGGCTTGAAGACAGCCACCTTCTCACTGTGCCCTCATGGCCTTTCTGTTATGTGTTTGTTTGTGGGGGGGGATCAGGACCTCTCCTTATGACTTCACTTTCATCATTTTCGGGAAACACTAAGTCCAAATAAAGTCACATCAGAGTCAGAGTTTCAACCTGAATTTTGGGAGGGATGGAATTCAGCCCATAGCAGTTTTCTGCATACTAGATGCAAAGTGAATGAACATCCCGCCAAGATGAGCATCTCAGAGAAACTCACTTAGCATCTTTTGGACTTACCAAAATCAAAATTCTGGGGTTTAGAGTATTCCTAGAGAATTGAGAAACCCCAGGGAACGAAAACCACACAAATACTATATGCCATCTCCTCCCACACTCAAACGCTTGCTCAACAACTCTCTTCAAGTTTAGAGCACATGAAGTCCACCCACTTCAAACCACCTGCCTCCTGACACTCCACCAGGGTCCTGAGGATTCCTGGTCTGGGAACAGGGCCATTTTGGCAGCGTCACTGTCATTTGCCTGTCCAGTTTCAGGGCAGTCGGGGTGTAACCCAGGACGTCTCTGGGGGAGGGGTGTGGTGGGCACAGTGGACACACCTGTGTGGTCAGGCAGGGAAGCAGGCCAGATGGGAGGGGCAAATACTGAGAGACTCACTGCAAAGCAGCGGCCTCTGTGAGTGTGGGGCTTGGTACACACGTGTGAAACCCGCAGTGTGCTGTCAGGAGGACGCGCTGCGAGGCCAGGGCAATCCTGACCTGCTGCGGCCGGCGCAATTTGTTCTTCACGGAGAAATCCTCTGCACTACTTTTAGGGGCTTTCAGCTGGGTGAATCAGAGCCTGCAGATTATCGAGGATGATCTCCCTGATTACAGACTTTTATCATCTACAAAAAACCTGCAGAGCATTACCCACATTAGTGTGTGATCGACCGGCTGGGGACTGTAGCCTTGCCAAGCTTCCACATCACAAAACCATCTCTGCTTGTAAACGTTCCCTTGACACTGCGGAGCGCTGCCAGGAACCAGCACAACTGGAACCACCTGGAAGCCAGGCTGTTGGAGGGATCCCTGACTATGCAGGAAGAAAGAAGCAAAAAGAGCCAGAGTCCTAACCCTGGAATCTACTATAACCATTAATGGTTAACATAAGCCCCATTGGTCACCAGCAAAATCTAAGTGATAATTCTCCTCTAACCTACCCTTATACAGCACTAGAAGGGTTAAGTGAAGCAATATGTCAAAAAAAAATACATGGAAAACCAAGATTTTATCAATGTATAAGGTAATATTTGTTTTTCAATACTGTTATTGATATCAAAGAATGCATGCCAGTATTCTCACAGGTAGACGTTGGTATGCAATATAATTACCCCAGATCTATTTTCATTCCAGCACATGCTGTCCCAGAGATTTAATGGGATCTGAAACAATGATCTTTTTCTCACTATTATGGTAGGAGCATTTAACACAAGCTCAACCCTCAAGAAATGTTTATGTGTGTAGCGCAGTATTGTTATACGTAGAGGCACAGTGTCACACTGCAGACCCCTAGAACTTATTCATCTTGCATAACTGACCCTTTATAGTCACTGAACATCAATTTTCCATTTCTCCCCGCCAAGGCTTCTGGAAAGCACCATTTTTGCTCTCTGCTTCTGTATTACATATCTCTTATCACCCAGTATGTGTCTGGCTTATTTCAGTAAGCTTATGTCCTCCAGATTCAGCCACAGTCTGAATAATATTCCATTGTATGTATGTATAGTACATTCATCATTTTATCCATTCAATAGTTGATGGAAATTCAGGTTGTTTCCGGGTCTTGGAGTCTATGTCTTTGTTTTTGTTTTTTGAGAAACAGAGTCTTGCTATATAATTCAGGATGTATCAGGGACCTGGCCTAGATCCCCAATCTCCCAAACGAGTGCACGGCAAAGGTTAAAATAAATGAGATAAGCAGTATGATTTTAGGGCTCCAGGAGGATCAAAACGCTCTGCAGAGTTCGGGGACTCTGATGGCTAAGACGGGATGTTTCTGGATGGCCTGTATTTATTTAGTTTTCATACAAGGAGGGGGTTAGAGTGGAAAACGCAGGAAACTGAACAGACCTTGGGAGTGGTTCAAGGACTTTTCTAAGTGACAAATTATGTTAATTTAGGAGAAGTATCTTAGGAGAAGATCTTCGTGTTGTATTTCACTACAGGAGATGCCTGCAGCCACAGTCTTTATTTAGTTAATTGGAGTTGGAGCCAGGTGTCCTCAGCTGTGACCTTACCTTGCCCCTGCCATGCAGCAGCCCTGCACGTGTGTTCAATTTCCAGTTCCAATGGCTCCCAGCAAGGATGGCCTTCTACTCGCTATGCAGTCCAGGCTGGTTTTAACCTCACAGCAATCCTCCTGACTCAGCCTCCAAGTGCTGGGGTTACAAGTGTGCGCCACCACACCCAGCTTGGAGTTTGTGAATAATGTTCAAACTGTGATCTTACTAGCTAGCATCTTTCACTAATTGCCACCTAAACACTCCAAATCAAAAGAATCTTAATGTTCAAAAATTATTGTGCTCTGAAATTTCTATAACATAGATGTTTATATACAAGGTATATACTAGGTGTGCTGAAAAGTGTGGTGAATGTTTAAACTAAAAAATCACTAGCATAAAAGGCACATTTCCATTAATCTGCCTGAAAATATTTCCCCTTGTTTCAAGCACAGTCATTCCATCATTCTTGCCACCTTATGGAGTGGTTCTAGAAGTCATTCTTCACAAGGGTCTTGTTGTACTCTCATATCTATTTCTATATTCTCAATAGAGTCAAAGACTTTTAACTTCTATGGTCATTTTGACTTTGGGAGAGCACCAGGAGTTTCACGCTGCCATATCCAGCGAGCCAGGTAGACAAGGAGACCTCATAATATTTTTACAAGCCCACCTTTCTGTCGGATGGCACTCACCAGCAGCACACACTGTATTTTTTATCACGCCTACTAAGGACATTCACAAAAGAATACTTTCAGAAGGTGGCAAGAATGATGGAATAACTGTTTCTGGTGTGAGAAGGGAGTATTTTGAGGGGGCGTTCCTGGCAATATGTCTTTTATCATAACATACTTTTTAAAATTTAAACATTCACTGTATACTTTGTTCATACACATAAGCACACTATACATGAATCTTGTAAAACCATTTTCAGTAAAAAGCCATAGCCGGAACACCATGCACTGAAAACCTGATGACTTTCCTCTTGTCATACACGCTTCAGTGCATTTCAGGACTCAAACTGCCTGTGCGCAAGAGATTCACTCCATAGGGTACATAGATCAGCAATAAAGATGAAGGTAGGAGAGACATTTAATACTAAACTTACTAGGTTTATATCTTATATCTCTCCACTCAGAAATGTAAAGCAGTGTTAAATTTTAAGTTCGAGCATGCAGATGTGGTATGTAAATGCCATCAGAACCTACTGTCACTAAACTAAAAAGCCAAATCATTCCAAAGTTTCTAAATATCAGAATAATAGAAATATTGGCCATTCCTAGATGACCTTTTCACACTTCTGTTAATACACTTGTGTGTTAGCCACACTGTAAATCTGTGCTAGGAGCACATAGGAGCTGGAACGGTATGGGATCGTGGAAAGAGTCAGTGCTGAAAGTTATTAGAGAGGCAAGGTGTTCTCACTCTCAACTTGCCGCTCCAACCCCTTGCAGCACACTTCCTATAGGGGCCACATAGCTCCACTTTCCGTTGTAAATTCTAACAGGCAATAACAGGATACTCTAAAATACCCAGTGTCTGCATCTTTTCAGTTCAGTTCAATTGTCTGTTACAGGAGATTTAAAAAAGGCTATCTTAACAAAAGAACTCTGATAAGAGATACATTCCATAGTGAATCATCCTCTGAACGTTAACCATCACAGCTTGCCAGCAATTTACCCTGTAATTTCTTTATTTTCCATCTTTAAGAGTATCCTATTGTGGTATCTTAGAGTAATTTTGAGGGGCAGCAAATCATTGGGAACAATTTTCCATATTCAGAATTAAAACATGCTTCATTCTTTTTAACAATGGTTCTAACGGGGTAAAAAGCTTAATTCCAAAACCACAGGAATCATTCATTTTCTGTGCTTTGTGTTTGTGCTAAAATAAATACTTCTTTCTTCCCTGTGAAAATCACAGGAGCTCTCTGATTTTTTTTCATCTTTATGTTGACAGCATGCTGTTGTTAAAAATATCTGAAGAAGTGTATCTCTCCATCAAAACAATGGCAGCAACAAAAATCTATCTGCTTTTTTAAGAAATAATTTGACAACTGTCAGATGACTGAACTATCTTGCCTAGAAATTAATTGTGATTAATTGTGTCCATTTCAGTCCTATGAATTTAAGTGGTAAAAGGGCCCTTTACATAATTTTTTACTGTCTAATGAAAAAATATTTTCCATAGTCATTCTTTCTGTCTCACACCATGAAGTTATTCAGCTCTCTACAAAACTATCCAATTGGTTGCTATGGTATAAGTTATCTCATTAAGATGATATGTATTTGAAGTCAAGGAAGGATTTTACTAAAACTTATCAAAGTCTTAGTTAATAAATGTAAAATCTAACAAAAATTCGAAGTCACTATTCTTAGCAGGGGACTCATTAAATATGACTATTTTTTCAATCTTTTCAAGAATTGTGAAAGTTCTTGGATTTTATCCTGCATACAACTAGCAAGTGAGCCTTCCCCCATTTCATGGATGCTATAGAGTACATGAGATTCCTGGTTCAGAGACCATAGGTAGCCAACTACTCAGCAATGGCAATAATCAGAGTGTCGGCATTCATGCTGGTTTTCTGAGCCCTACTTACCGTGGGATGATGCAAGGAGGGTCGGTTGACACTGCACATGAAGTAGAAGTGGTGTTCGAGGACAGGAAATAAAGATTAAGGAAACTCCAATATTTTATATGAGCAATAATTCATCCTGACCTTTGCCTAGAGGAAACCATTATCCATCTTGTATGAGAATAAACAAATTTAAAGCATGTATTTCTATGAACAATCTTGAAAAGATAATCAAAACAAAGGGAGTGTTTTGCTCCTGACGCCTGCAGAAGTGCAGAAGACTCTTAGAGAACTGTACACCGATGAATTTCAGCACAGGTCTGTCCTCACTTCTCGCTAAATCCCGTCTGCTTTAGAGTTTTAAAAGTTTTTTGAATTGCCGCCTTTCTTGGAGACAATGCATTACATTAAAGCTAAAAATAATCACTTTCTTGGTCTCCTGTTTATACTATAGCATAAATTTGACATAACATTTAGCTATGTATTATGACTTAAATTTTCATTTTCAAAAAGAATCATCATTTCATTTTCAAAAAGAATCATCATCACCAATCAGGATGAAGTCACATAATTGAATTACTTTAATTCAACAGGTAATTATTGATGATTGAAGATGTGCAAGACACGTTCTAAGAGAGCTTTATTTTCTGTGTGTTTCACTCCATCTGTGCACACAGGAGCGAACTGCGGCATGCATTTTTCATAGTTTTTATTCATTAATATTTATTGAGTGCTTGCTGGGTGCTGGGCATTTTACAAGTCTGCAAAGACAGGAAGGTAAATAAGCTTCCTTTCCTTAAGCTCAGTGTAACTGCACAGAGGAAGCAGAAAAGTGAAGAGATAAGATGGGTTTGCAGAGGTGCTGAGAGAGCACACTGGAGTGGCTTCTCCCTTGGGAGAGAAGGATAATGGAGAGGGGTGTATTCATCTTCTTAGGTGAATTTTTAAGGAAAGATATAGGTATTAGCCTTGTAAGAGTTGAAATTGGGGTGAGTAAAAGCAACCCATGTCACTGCTTCCTCTGAGAACTGCGTGTGGTTTTAAATGGGCCTGTGAAGTAGGAAAGTATGAACATTTCAAATACAGAGTCCTACACAGGTATATGAAATATGTTCATAGAAATGGATGGAAGAATTGGTAATGTAAAACTCTGGCTGGAAGGGATACCTGAAGGATTTGTCATGAGGCATTATTTGCATTGCAAAATAGTATTTTACATATATTTTTGCTGTAAAAGAGTGTAACTGATAGTTTTGTACATGGAGATTAGCTGAAGAAGCTCTAAATTGTGCCCTTGGCTCTACTATTAAGAACCTTAAGTACAATACTAGGTAGTTAACATTTATCCTGAGAAGGTGTGGGAGCTGAAATCCCTAGGTGACCATCCTTACTTTGGCAAAAAAATGATTAGAAGATGGACACCAGCAGGAAGACCAGTTGGGTGTCTGTCACCATAGATCTAATGAAGAAGTCAAGGCAGAGAGAATGAGCATGAGACAGGTGTAATGCAGGAGCACTGCCAGGACCTGGTGCCTGATGGCCTGAAGAGAGATGGTGGAAGAGCGAGAATGGATGACTCCCAAGGCTCTGACTTGCCCTGTTATGTTGATGGTGCCATTGCCTAAAATACTGGCTCTCTACACGCTAAAGACTAAAACTAGACCCATGTCTATCACCATACACTAAACTAAAGTCAAAATGTAAGTATTAAAACAGAAACCCTAAATCCACTGTAAGGGAAAGTAGGTAGAAATTTTGAAGACGTGAGGGTAGGCAAAGAATTCATGAGCAAAAGCCAAGCTGCACAGGAAATACTTCAAGGAATCAACAACTGGGACCTCATCTTATTAAAAAGCTTTTTTGCACATCAAAAGAAATCACCAACAGAGTGTAAAGACAACCCATACATTGGGGAAAATATTTTAGCAAGTATCCCTCAGACAAAGAATTTCTACCTAGAACATAAAAAGAATTGAAAAAAATGGACCCCAATTTCAAATAATCAAAACATGGGCCTCTGAGATGAATATCCACTTTTCAGATGAAGAAATACAAATGGCAAATAAATATATGAAAAAAATGCTCATGATTGGTCATTCAAGAGATAAAACTTAAAACAACACTAAGGTTTCATCTCACTCCAGAAAGAATGGCTGTCATCAAGAAATCATCCAATAGCAAATGCTGGTGGGGTTGTGGGGGAAAAAGAACCCTTCTCCACTGTTGGTGGGCATGTAGACTGGGGCAACCACTGTGGAAATCAGTGTGGAGATTCCTCAAAAAACTAGGACTAGAAGTCCCATTTAACACAGCTGTTTTCCTTCTGGGTATTTTCTCAGAAGAATTAAGCATCGTACCACAGTGATAAATGTGAACCCATGTTTATAGCAGCACAATTTGTAATAGCTAAATCCTGGAAACAACACAAATGCCCATCAACTGAGAAATGGACAAAAAAGATGTGGTAGTTTTATACAGTGGAGTACTACTCAGTCATAAAAGGGTACCCTTGAGAGTTTTATAGGTAACTGAATGCAACTAGGGACCATACCCAGTGAAATAAATCTGACTCACATGTAAACATTTTATTGTCTCCTTAGTGTGAGAAATAGAAAGAGTACATAAAGTCTAAAATGTACAATAGATATTGTGAAATGGGATGAAATCGTTAAAAAGGAAAAGGAACGAGGATGGGGAAAGGGGAAAGGAAGGAAGGGAATAGGGAGGGAAAATGCAAGTTAGTTATACTATTAGTGTCTCTTAGTTCATGGAAAAGAAAGCGTTGCACCAATAACATGCAATGCATTAACTATTCTTATTCTCCTATCATCTTGTTATGGAATTTTATTTTACCTTTGTTTCCATACAATAAAGAAATAAGAAGAAAGGGAAACTTAGCCGGAAAGGAAGATGGGTGCAGGCAAGAAGCTGTGCTTCTCCATAGTGAGGAACTCTGTGTTTTCCGCTCAAGCTGCCCCAGCCAATGGATGAGCACCAAGCTGGAGAAGCGCAAAGCCTTTCCCCATTCTGAAAGCTCCTCGCGATTTGTCAGCAGGTGATAGAGAATGCTGCAGGATTTCTAGGTGCTGGGCTCGTCCAGCCATGAAACCCAAAACAACTTGCCTCTATTTCCACTCCTGATTTTGAGAAAATTTTTTCTTCAATTTTTTAAGATGCTTTTGTAATATGTGAAGTTTCCATTCGTCTTGGGGGGTAGGTACATGCACATAACACAGTCTGCTCCTTTACTTTTAAATCTTCTTCCCTTCCTACCCACCTCCTTCCTTCTCTAAATTTCCCTCCTTAATTTTCATTTTTGTTGATATTAATCTTAGCTCAAAAGCATGACACATTTTGTTTACATTCACTGAAATTATTAGGATCCTGTACATGGCATATCTTAAATCTACTTACTTCCCCCTTTTTAATAAATTAAAAATCCACACACATATTTCAAATAAAAAATAATGCAAGTAGTTCTTGATACGATGTATCAGACTTTACTCCATTCTCTGGTTTAATTATGTTATCTCACTTAATCTGCATAATTTTGGGGTACTTACTGGTATTAATTCCATTGTCCAGGTAGAGAGGAACCTAAAGCTTTAACTGCACAATCAGAACTCAAATCTATCCCACTCCAAGTATTTTCTGTATTGCTTTCCTATATTTCTTCAAAACTTTCCAATTGTTTTTTCCTATTTTTCTTCAAAACTTCTGAAAAGGATGCTATTTGGCTGTCTTGGTTTTATTCCTAAACTCTCTCGGAACCATTTAAATTTTTGCTGTAGTAACTCGGCTCAATCTGATGTCATGCGCGGCCGGCAGGTCTGGCAGTACCACCATTACTCAAGGTTCCACCTCTGGTCTACCAGGCATTTCTTCCTCAGCTGCGTCCAAACTTCTCTGATTTGCCTCCTAAAAATTACATTTGTAATCCCTTCTGCTTAGAGGAAATGCTAGGGTCAAATTCGTGGAATAAAAGTCACCCATTTACTAAGCACCTACTAAGTACAGTTGCCTTTACTAGAAACTCTAAACACCCAATGTCATCAAACTTTCACAAGTCAGGTGTCACTGGCTCATTTTAAATATGAAAAAGCTGAAGTCGTGTGGCAGAGGAAACTGAATGAGGGGCACAGCTGGAGAGTGCTCCTGCCTGCCTCTTCATCAGACGCATCTCAGCCTAGCCTAAGCGGCTGGCCTGGGCTCCCCTGAATGAGTTAGAGTGCGGCTCTTTTATCTCGGATGTATTATATACTTGACTCAAAATACAATAAACTTGAGAATACAGTGTTTCTCAAGATCTCTGTAACTTATTTTCATATGTGATATAGATAAGAACAGAAACTAGTTTTTCCCCACAGAGCTAGCACCAAATTTCCGAGTCCAGAATTTTTAAGCCAGGATGAGAAGACAATGATAAGTGGATACAAAATTACAATAAGATAAGAGAAATAATCTCTAGTGTCCTCTTTGGTAGTGTACACAGATTTGCATGCAAGCAAAGAGGCAGAAAGTCTCAAGCACACGTAAACTGCTTCTGTCTTAGACTTAGTTAAGGTTCATTAAAAATTGATTTATATGCTTTATCTGTTTTTATTAAGTAAATGTTATTAGTTACATAAGCATAAACAGCTTGCATGAAAATAGTCTTACCTTCCACTACAGTAGTAAACATAGAGTGAGTCTGATAACTCTAGCCAACGTATCAGACAGAATCTGAGAACAGTGGAGGTTGTTTATTGATTATAGCATTCAGCTGTAAGATTAGCATTTTATTCTATGAAATGACAATTATGTAAAAAGCAAACAAAATATGAAAACACATGGTTCTGATTTCACAATTATTAAACAGAAGTAAAATATACAAAGAGATACAGACATTTGGAAAACATTTCTCATAGTCAAGTAATACAAAAAACAATTCAGATTATGCTATGCTCTTTCAAGCAATTAGGTCACAGTATACTGTTAAAAAGAAGTTATTACCCTCGTCTTCTATACTTGAATCAAAAATGTTTTTGTTTGCAAATGTATGCTGTCTTTGGATATTGTGCTGGGTAGGCAGAGTTCACCTTTTGGAAGTCAGCAAAGAGTTTTTAACCAGTTTGGGTCTCAGCTGCCTGTGTACCTCAGACTCCTCACCTAGGAATGAGGGCAAGAACACACATTTTGCCGGGTTGCCTGGTGGATTAAGTAAATCAGCATTGGTGAAATATCTGACACTCCCTGGCGTGTGGTTAGCGCTTTGTGAGTGTTAATAATCAACACCATCATGTTCCTGGTGCTCTGCTACTTGGTGTCTTAGTTACTTTATCATCACTGAGCCAACACACAACACCAATCATGTAAAGGACAGATTTATTTCAGCTCACAGTTTTTGGAGTTTTCTATCCATGGGTGCCCAGCCCTGCGTCACGCAGGGAAGAAACAGTTCCTGGTGAAGCAAGCGGGAAGCAGAGAGGGATCAAGGAGGAGGGAAGGAGACAGACTCTTCCAGGCCAGGACCTGGTGACTCACTCCTCCCAGCATCACACCCACCTCTAAACCCTCCAGTGAAGAAGATATACACCCGTGATCCAGCCACCTCTCCAAAGTCTCACCTAAGACATTGGAGGAGACATCTAAATATAAACTACACCACTCGGCATGTGTTTATTTGTCACCCAGAGAGAGCTTGCAAGGCAAAAACAGGCTCGAAAGTCTGTCCTCCCAAGCTTTTCCCTAATGTAAAGGCGCCCAGAGCAGGTTTCGCAGGTAAAACTGGCATGACTTGTAAAATGGCAGTTATTTTAAGCATACTTCTCATGCTTTTAACACTTATTATGAAAAATAATTGTTAAAATATATTTTAAATATGTTCTCCCCCAAAAGTGATGGTAAAAAATAATAATGAATTAAAAATTAAGCACTAGGAGATAGTTTAGATAATAAATTTCGTTGCTGCCTGCTGCTGTGGTGGTGGACAGCCTGATCAAGAATCGGTCACCCTGCCTGCAGAAAATGTTCCCATCAAGAATAAGAAATGTCAAATTCCTTCTTTATCCTACACTTCTTGACTCTATTTTTATTACTCTTAGATTGCTTATTCTCTTTCTGGATGTTTGCAAGACTACTAGAGTCTTGGCTAGTAAGGTAACTGTCTCCGGTTAACTGACTAACTTGAAAATTGTTTAGGTTTCAGACTTCTAGGCTCTGAAATTATTGTACAGTTTATCAATTGTATAATTCAAACTTTAGCACAATGAATCGAATTGTAATAAATACTGTGGATTATTCCAACTAATGATGAACTTCTCAAACTTCCTAGCTCACCCAGCTGCTCTGACTCCTTTCTTGTTGAACCCTCTACCAACAATTGTCAACTCTTGTTGAATGCTGGTGGATTATTGATAAATTGGAGAAAAGCAAGAAGAATTTTAAGTAAACCCTAGGAAAAACATATAAATTATCTCTTCAATAATCTTGCATGATTAAATTTTTTTCCCACTCTAAGGGTTGTCTTTTTGCTCTGATGCGATTTCTTTTGCTGTGCAAAAGCTTTTTAATAAGATGAGATCCCAGTTGTTGATTCTTTGTAGTATTTCCCTTGCACTTGGGCTTTTGTTCATGAAGTCTTTACCTGCTTGTATATCTCCAAGAATTCTACCTATTTTATCCTCAAGTAAACTTAGTGTTTCTGTTTTAATATTTACATATTTGATCCATTTTGATTTTGGCTTATTGTGTGGCAATAGATATAGGTCTAGTCTTTGACATGTGGAATGCCCATTTTTCAGCACCATTTATTAAACAGACTATCTTTCTTCAACTGAATGCATTTGACCCCTTTGTTAAAGATAAAGTGAATGAGTATGTTTGGAGTTGATTCTGTGTCTTCTAATCTGTTCCATTAATCTCAGGTCTTTTTTTTTTTTCAGTGCCATGCCATTTTAATCACAGTAGCTCTGTGGTATAATTTCAAGTCAGAAATTGTGATGTCCTCTGCCTTGTTTTTGTGGCCCAGAATTGCTTTTGCTATTCCAGGTCTCTTATGGTTCCAAATGAATTTCAGGAATGATTTCCCTAGTTTTTTGAGGTATGCTAATGGTATTTTGATTGAGATTACATTAAATCTGTATCACAGCTTTGGAAGCATGGCCGTTTTCACTATGTTCATTTTTCCTACCCAAGAGCAAGGATCCCTTTCCATCTTCTGATATCCTCTTCCATCTCTTTTTTCAGAGTACTGTAGTTTTCAATGTAGAGATCCTTTATTTCTTTTGTTAGATTCCAGGTATTTCATTTTTTCAATTCTATTGTGAAAGGAGTTGTTTCCCTAATTTCACTCTCAGTGCATTTATTTGTGTACAGGAATTTTATTAATTTTTGAGTGTTAACTTTGTATTCAGCTATGCTGCTGAATTTGATTATTAAATCTAACAGTCTTTTGGTGGAGTTTTTGGGATCTTCTATGTAGAGTATCATTTCATCTGCAAATAATGATAATTTATCTTCTTACTTTCTGATCTTTAGTCCTTTTATTTTTTTTTCTTGTCTAACTGCTCTGAACTATGCTGAATAGGAGTGATGATAGTGGACATCCTTGTCTTGTTCCTGATTGTAGAGTGAAAACTTTCAGATTTTGGTCATTTAGTATGATGTTGGCTGTTGGTTTGTCACTGATGGATTTCAACAGATTGAGCAGTTGTTCCTCACACAAAGGATTTATATCTAGAACATTTAAAGAATTTAAAAAAACCAGATTCCCCCTCCAAATTTAAAGACCCAATCATAAAAGGAGCATCTGAGATGAAAACACACTTCTAAAATGAAGTAAAACCAGTGAATAAACATAATGAAAAATTGTTCAACATCACTGGTCATTCAAAATATGCAAATTAAAAGAACACTGAGATTTCATTTCACTCCTGAAAAAATAGCTATTATCAAAAAATCAACCAATAGCAAGTACTAGTGGGGTTGTGGAGAAAAAGGAACTCTTCTCCACTGTTGGTGGAAGTGTAGACTGGTGCAACCACTGTGGAAATCAGTGTGAGATTCCTCAGAAAACAAGAAGTACAGGTCCCATTCAGCCCAGTTATTCCCCTTGTTGGTATCTTTCCAAAAGAATTAAAATCAGCATACCACAGATACGTATGCACACTCATGTTTATGACAGCACACAGTTTATAATAGCTAAATCTTGGAAACAACACAAATGCCCATCAGCTGATGAATGAATAAAAAAAGATGTGGTTTTCTTTCACACAATGGAGTACTACTCAGCCATAAAGAAGGATAAATTTGAGAAATTTGTAGCTAAATGGATGGACTTTGAGATCATACTGTTAAGTGAAATAAATTGGACGGACATCTACAGATATCATTGTCTGTCTGGTGTGAGAAACTGAAAGTGTAAATAAGAACCAAAATGTGTAATAGATATTGTGAAATAAGAAAAAATTGTTCAAAAGGAGTGAAGAACTAGGGAGGAGCAAGGCGAAAAGGAAGAAAGAGAAGAGAAAAAGTGAGAAAAGAAGGACAAAAGGAAAACAAAACTTTGTAGGTAAGGAGGGGAAGAGGAGTTGAAGGGAGCAGAGAGGAATGGGAAGAAAAGAGGAATCAAGCTATAGTATGTATTATATTATTATATCATGCATGTGGTTATTATGTATATCTAAATGGTACTAATAAACTTTAATAATAATAATAATAATAATAATAGTAAATCTTACCTGAGAAGAAGGGAAATTTTACCCATCAGATACTGTATTGCAGAAAAAGAGTTGACAGCAGCTGCCCAGTAGTGCCATGCAGAGAACTTCCAAACCATAAACCTTTTTTTTTCTTTCCGTGGCACCAGGGCTTGAACTCACAACCTTGTGCCTATGAGGCAGGTGCTTAAGCTGCTGAGCCAAACTCCCAACCCTAGTTTTTTGAGGCAGGGTCGCACTATGTAGTTCAGGCTGGCCTTGGGCTCACGTTGTAGCCCAAGCCGGCCTCAAACTCACAACGCTCCTCCTACCTCAGCCTCCCGAGTGCTGGGATTAAAGGCATGCGCCACCACGCCCGGCTACTGTAAACCTGTTCTAGTCACTGAACATTTTAAGCATTTGAAAGATTTCTGTTACTTACTAGAAAAATTTACCCAATCATTTGGCTGTCAATAGATTCTCCATGACTTGTCCATTCTCCACCTCCTGATGTAATTTTTATATCACACTATTAACATGAAGAAGGTTTAATTGATAATGGTAAGATATAAAGCATTTGAAAACTATGCTAACTGGAGTATGGTGACCTTAGCAGACTTAACAAAGGAAGTATTTTGAAATGTGTAATGTATATTATGTATTGACAAAGAGGAGACAGAATTTTATTTGTGATAACAAGAATGTTTACTGTGTCTATGAAAAATCAGTTTAATAAACTGTTGAAAGGAAAGTTCCAAGGCAAACTTCTATGGTAATCCACCTCGGTAATCACATATCAAAATTCTAAAAAGTGAGATGAAAAGTCAAATACTCATCAAGTTACATTTTTTACATATATTCTTAAAGTTAGGTACTTGTTAGAACAAGTACCACTTAATGTTACATCTTTTCCAGAATAAAAGTACACTACATTGTACTAGAACTTGACAGGAAATTTTAAACAACTTTATGATATTCCTCACATTTAGTCTGAACTTTATAAAAACTATGTCAAGTGTAAGATTATTTAAAATTGAATAATTTTGTCTATAATATTACTCAAAGAATATGTCATGTAGGGAAGTGTCACATTCATGGAAAATTAGAATTTGCATTATTTTAAATTTTTTAGTAAAAATTGGAAAAAAATGAAATCTTTCAATTTCTCCTTAATACATAAACTTTTATAAGGACCATGTGCTACCATTCCTGTTAGAGAACATCAGTGTGATGCTTTCATGAATTTGTTGAATAGCTCAGTTCATGTTTCAGAACTGAGAATACTTAACTTTATAATCTTAAATAACTCTTTGGCTGATAAAATAGTCTAGTATCTTCAAAATGGGGACAAAGTTATATTGTTATATAATATCAGTAATGATATTTAACGTAGTACCATATCCAAATTTTATAACTATACCTTTGATAATGTCCACCAAAAATTTACTTTAAGAACCAGATTTCTGAATTTTTAATTATGCAATATCTCTCCATTCCTCTTGTTAATCAACATTAATGGATTTTAATTTCATTTTTTCTCTGTTTACATTGTTTCACTTTAGAGTACTTCACTTTAATATTTATCATTTTTTACAGATGCCACAGATTGCTCATATACTCTACAATTATTCAAATAGATTCCCTTATCTGCTAATAGTAAAGTGTACAGTTAAGTTTTGTAAAGAGATCACCATTGTAGAAAATAATATCCCAGTAAGTAATTGCAAGAATTAGAGTACAAGAAAAATTAAATTCAAGCCACAGAAATAAATCAATGTTACATTAACCAAAATAATAGACATAAAATTGTATTTGTTATGGAGTATTTATGAGATGGGTATTAAAATTAACTGAATCAACTTAAAACATCTTTGAACCAAATTAAAGTAAAATAAGCTACATTATTTCCAATATTTTTCAGTGTTTTAATGTTTTTTACCCACCAGTCTCTTTGTAACTGTGGACTGAGCACTACATAGGATTCAGTGGTATGCAGTTTCCTCATGTGAAAATTTCCATCTAACTTTAAATGTAAAATAAGGAATATTTAGAGGTCCACTTATGAGATAAAGTTTCACAGGTTCAAAGATAAAAGTCTCATCATTAATAGCAATAAATATTTGTATATGTTTTATGTCTTTATGTTTGAAAGTTAAAGAAAAGAGACAGAGGAAAAGAATAAGGAGGAAAAAAAGCTTTCATGAACTAAAATCAGAGTAGTGTAACTTTTTTGGTTCCATCCACCTAAAAGAAAAGGTTAAGAAAACTACAAATCTCCAAAAACGTAAAACCACAAAAAAATGAAAATGAACATGGAGTAGATTAGAAAATTTCAAGATCAGTACCAGCCTTGAACATCCACATAATAGATGGTTCAGAACAAGAAAGCAGGTGGAAGAAAGAACAAACAAATAAAATGGAAGGAAAATCATCTTAAAATTACAATAATAATTCAGAAATAGTTCCGAGTAATGGCAGATATTGGTGCCTTGATTTTAAAATATCATAAGGTCTTTGAAAAATAGAATGACACACTATCGTAAAGCTTACAACACTAGGAACAATCAAAGGTCCTAAAATTTCCAAAGAACACAAAAACACATTATACACTTTTTCTAACAAAAAGTATTTTCAAAACCTAACAGTATCCTGATCAGCTGTATGGTAAGAAAAAACAAAGTATTTTTTTGTCTTCAAGAAGGCATAAAAGGAAGAAAAATAACTCAGCATAATACAATTTGACACTTTATAGCAGAAACCTAGTAGCATAACACCCATTAAGGATTTTAAATTTTTTTGACGATTCGAAGGTTGAAAAGTTAATCATTGTATGTAATCTTATACTAAATTAATTATTTCACAAACAAGTACACATACCTCACAAAGAAAAGGTCAAGGAAATAATAATCTGTATTGCCCAAATTCACCCCATTGTATACATTCACTATGTTCAGTTTGTCGAATACTAAATATACCTTCATAGAACCAAGAAAAAAGAAAAGAATCCCTTACAAAAGAAAAAGCATCAACTAGTACAGCACGTGGTTTGGAGATGGTCTGTGATGCCCAAAGGTTCCTGTGGTGCCAGCTTAATCCCAGTGCGGTGACGCTAAGGGCTGGCATGACTTTCAAGAACTGGGGTGCAGTGAGAGGTCAGTAGGTGACCGGGACACAAGCTAGGAAGAGATTAGCCCTGCCAGTCTTTTACTAGCTTCCTGTGTTTATAGGCGTCACTATTGCATGACATCTCACCATCATGCCATCTGCTGTGACATGACACAGCCAAGGAGTCCCCTCACCAGAGCCAGGGCCATGCTTTTTGTAAAACTGTTTCCTTTTATACAGTAGCTAGTGTTAGACATTTTAGCAGTATAGGGAAAAGTGGACTAAAATACCTATCTTACCATGAAGTGGTATCTCCTGATTAATTTTAGTTTGACAGTTTGTTATGGTCTCTGAATGGTGTCTCTCTAAAACCCATAGGTTGTATCCCAGTCCCTGCACTGGGATATCTTGGGGGTAGAATCTTTAAAGTAGTAATTAAGGTAAAATGATGTCAGATGGGGAAGGGTGCTGTCCCAATACAACTGCTGTCCTCAGAAGGGAAGATTGGACAGAGACATGAGGACATGGAGGAGCACGGGGGGACACAGCAAGACAGCAGCCGTCTGCACCCACAGAGAGAAACCTCGGCCAAGGAGCGCGGCATCGGAAGAGACCAATCCTGGTCACACCCGGATGTTGGACTTGTGACCTCCATAACTATGAGAAAATAAATGGCAGTTGTTTAAGTCACCCTTTTTGTGGCATTTAGTTATGACATCTCTAGAAAACTTAAGATGTAGCTTTGCTTATTTCAATTATTTTTTTGTCCTTCAACAACTTCGTTGTTTTAGAAGTGATTCAGTCAAGTCTTTAGGAATTGAGTTGTGAAAACTGATATTTTCTGTGCTGTATCCTCACATGCGTCTAAACAGCATCCATGAGAAACGGTAGCCAACATGGCCAGGGCAACACTTTGCCTTCTGTGTCAGAGAGATTTAGATCTGACTCCTGCCCCGCTATCTCATTCAGCAAGTTGTTAAAGACCTCTAGACCTTAACTATGTTTTCTCCATATGTAAAATAGGAAGTTGTGTATTAGAGTTCTCCAGCAAAACAGATCCAATAGGATAGAAATATATGAAAGGAGACTTAGTATAGGAATTGGTTCAACTGTTACAGAGGTCAGAAGTCTCACCATCTGCCTTCTGCTAGAGGCTCAGAAAAGCCACTGGTCTAGTTCATTTCAAGTGAAGGACTGAGAACTAGAAACTCTGTCCAGCAGGGGAAGACAGGTGCCCCAACTCAGAAAGAGAATTTTCCTTCTTCCTTTTAGTCCTGTCCAGATGGACTGGATGATTTCTGCCCACACTGGTAAGGGCAGATCCCATTTACCTTGTCTATTGACTCCAAAGTGATGGTCATATACAAACACTAGCACATATACAAGCAGAGATGATATTCTACCAGCTATCTGAGCATTCCTTAGCCCAGTTAAATTGACACATGAGTTTTAAAGTCAACCTGATGATTTTTAAAAATAGTATTTCTAAAGTACTTGGACTGGGTCTATGCAAACTATGTGTTCAGTGAACAACAATTATTATAGTGTGGCCTTTCCAAATTACTTTCAGTATTGATTAAAACCAATGATCATTATTTCCCATTGACTCAAATGTGCTTAGACCTAAGCCTCAATACTCTTAACAAACGTATTCAAGGTCATGAAGTTCCAGACATCTTGGAATCTCCAAAAGTATTTCAGAAGTGCTTTTGGAGAGTACAGAGATCAAATAAAAACCAAAATCCGATTTGAATTATAACTTTTAAAAACTGAGTAAAATTCAAATATGGTTTGTACATGGAACACTGACAATGCATTGCTAAGCATATTTAATATGTGGCAGGATATTACTAAAGCACGTAGAACGTCCCTGTGTATTTTCTACTTCTCATTTGGTTTCAGGTTTTGCATAGCCCTAAGGTTGGTATGGAAACGTTCCATAAGACTCCATAAAAAACCATCTGGCCTCAGTTCACTAGAAGACTAGAGTAGAGCCATCAGAGCTCTCCGACCTGCAAGTCCTGCCTCATTCCCTCCTGCCCTGGCCCAGCCGGTATTTATAGGATGCTTCTTCTTCTGCTTGTACTAGAAGCTGTTGAAGGAGGACAGTATTTCCTCTAACTACCTAGGCCCAACTATTGTGAATGCTTTGACTCCAAGCTATTCCCTTCCTCATCAGAGAACTTTGGTGTGTTTATGCCTTGTGTTTCTATTTCATTTTATTATTTACAAGAATGACATCCTTTCATCTCTCCCAGATTCTAACGAATTAATGAAACATAAAAATAATCATAAAGTACCTTTACCAGACCCATCTGCTCTTCCCAATTAATGATCACAAGATTTATGGCTTGGGGCACTTTTGACTTCCTACAAAAACAGCTTCCTTTTGATTGTATATTGAGAATGAAATCGGTTTGTGAAAGTAGAAAAGCAGACCGTGGTCAGAAGGGAGTGCACAGTGAGAACTGTGTGCTGGTGAGAGGACACTTCTTAATGCCTAGGCAGGAGAGGAGGTTTATGATGTTCTGTGCCCCTGCTTTTCCTTCGGCGAATGATAGGAATCTGTGGTCTTGCATTCTAAGTTGGCTGTTATTTTCTATCACGTTTGTAGTCCTTGTAATTCTTTACCAGTTTGAATGTTTTACGACACAGCATGGAACTTCCCCTTTAAAGCTAGGATGGCTTTGCCTTCCTTGCTGCACAGTCTTCTGACTTCCCAGAACTGTGGTGAGGGGAACTTGGTATAGTTTTTCTAGAATAAGGAAGATACTTTTGATGTGCCCATGTTCACTATATGTCTTCTTAATGGGATGGGACTATGTTTCTGGTAAATGTATGCATATATACCATGGTACAGCGGGTGGTATGAATGTCATTTCTCAAAGGGTGTTTGAAACAACCAGGTAAATATGGTGTTTTTTTCTCAGATTGTCAACATTACTGGAATATATGGTCCAAAACATTAATTTCTAATAAGTATGAATACACAATGAAATAGAAATCAGAATTCAGTGGGACTTTCAAAATCGACTAATACCTGTTAACAAGTATATTACTTTTAAATGGTGCATCCTCACATTGCAGGAGCACTTATGCAAATTATCTATTTTGATGAACTAGGGGAAAGTTTACAATGCACAGATCTGTTCTATCAAGTTTTTAATTTAAACTACAAATTTGATTTTTGTATTGCTTTTATCAACATTGCCTAAGGGCATAATTCAAATGAATGTTGAGGAAAGTGTTTATTTATTTCTCTTTTTTGTTCCCATATTGTTGCTGCCAAAATCAAACAGCGTTTATAAAACTTTCATATTTTCAGTTCTGATTAAGGTGTGCTCTTTTTGTGATTGCACTTAGTAGCATAATTTGTGAGTGGTCTGTAATGAAATGGTTGAAGTAAGAAAAATCATGAATTAATTTCTAACTTGACTAGCAATTATTCACAGAGGAAGTAAAGAAAGCAATATTTTCCTTGAAAGAGAATAATATTCAAAATATATGTCAAACACTGATGATGGAGAAAGTATTGGGGGTGAACACTGAACAAAAATATGACAAGAATATGAATCTATTTAGTGTAGAAAGAAGGAAGAAAGCTAATATTTATAGCATATGTACCATTCCAAAAGTTCTCCTACATATTGTTTCATTCAGTACCCCAAACACCTTCGGAGACTATTCTCCCAAAGCAGGCAATGAACCTCAGAAAGATACAGAAGGGCTGAGTCTGTTTCAAAAGCCCAAGCTGGTGTTGAGGTCTGCACACTGTAAGGGGAAAGTTGTTTATGTGGTTGAAATCGTGCGCATGGTCCTGTAACACTTCCCAAAGCTCCACTGCTGCCTTCTCTGATTCTGTGCAGCAGTAGCTGTGTGGACTGTTTACTTGGTGTGTATCGTTTGCTGCCCTTACCTGATCATCATTCCCAGGCCATTTTATGAACTCTAAAGTTAGACACCTACTCTCCAAGGATGGTCTTTCATATAAAGACTTGGGCTTTTTTAGTAAGTGATTGGTAAATATTACTTGTGTGATTGATTATTGCACTTAATGTTTTAGTATTTTATAAAACTGTTCATAAGAAGAGACTGTTCTCAATTCACAATGTAAGTCTGTTTTCATCCCATAGGTCATATGAATGGAGTGTTCTTCAGCATTGCTCTCTTTCCGATATTTATAAAACGTTTAAAATAGCAAGACAAAGCCACAGCCAGAAAAAATAGTCATAATGTTAGACTTTCCAGTTGATTTATGATCCAAAATACCAGTATTCTCACTTGTAAGAACTATGAATTATCAGTAGTCAGTGGTAAGATATGGAGAAAGAAGTCATTAAAAGTTTTAAGTACTTTTCCCATGGTAAATTAGTACATCAGAATTTTGTCATTTAAAATGCCACCTCCGGTTATCCTGGTCAGCTGTGGTGCCTGGGGACCCGCCTGGTGTTGTGTCACTTGAGGAGTGTGAAAGTACACACCACGGATTAACTCACTGATCTGGTATCCAAAAGAACAACATAAACTAAATGCTCTTATTATTACCCAGAAGGAAGTTTAGAACCTCACAAACAGAGTGGGTCCTTCACCGTTGGCCACCCATTACTGAGTAGCAAAGAAAGCATACGTACTCGCGTTGTACCTCCCGAAATCCCACGTGTCTAACCTCCAACCACTCTCCTATCTTCTCCTCTCTTAACTTCACCTCTCACCCCTGTCCTAGCCTTTCTCAAATGACTCCCAAATATCATGCATTATCAGTCTTCAAAGGCCCTAACTTCTCCCTTGTCTGCCTACTTCTCAGCTCCACTTTTCTTTCCCCAGTGTATCACCAGGGTGCTGCAGGAAAGAGAAGACACACTAAGTTGAGATTTGTAAGAGAACATAAGGAAGGGACTATTTTAAAAAGCCATGGGCAAATTTCAGGGAGTCAACAGGAATTGTGACAACACACTGGGACAGACAGCCATGATCAGGCATAAACACACTAGAGAGGAAACAAAGTTACAGGGCCCTGGGAGACCGATGGAGGAGCTAGAGGAATTGAAGGACCAGAAGCTCAGTGGCAGCTGGCTCCAGAGCCAACCCAGGAGTATGGCAGAAGAAAACACCCACTGTGTTAGCTTTCCTGTCAGTTGATACAACAGCTGCCACCCTCAGCTTTGAGAAGAAAAGGCTTAATTTGCCTCAGAGTGTGGAGGAATTCAGGCATTGTTTCCCTGACCTCTAGGTATGAGCCTCGTGACAAAGGGCAGGGTGGAGCAAAGCTTCTTAGCTTACGGTGGCTGGGAAGCAGAGCAGGGAAGCACTGGCAGAGTGCAAAGGATGAGGAGCCACATACACCAGCCATACCTCAATGACTCATCAAAAAACATCCTAAACCAGGCTTTATTGTTGCCTTCAGTGGCTCCCAAGCTAATCAAGTGGGCAACAATTGAACTCAACCATTACATTCTACCACTTGTCAACTTGACACCCAAACACATCTCATTGGACCACCTTTCATCTCCAGATAAACACAAAAACTAGTTAATGATTCTGCCTAAACAGTTACAATTATACTGCATACAACTGAGAATCCAATAATCCCTTCCCTAATGTCGCAACGTTCTAGCATTTTTCCAAAAGTCAAAGTGTCTTCTGAGATTCGAGTCAAATACTCACCTGTGGACTTATAAAAGTCAAAAACAATATATGTAATCCAAGGTACAATGGCACAGGGTAAATATTCTCATTCTAAAAGTGAGAAATTGGGGGATAAAAAGGATTAGAACAAAGTAAGATCAAAATCTAAAAGGGCAAATCCCATATCTCCATGTTCAGCATCAAAGCCACATGGGGAGATGTGAGTTCCAGTGGGCTTGGGCTCATTCTGTTCATAGCCTGTGCTTTTCCTCAGCAAATATGCCACATCCCTATCATCTGATTTCCTGGGGTCTCCACTGCACCCTTGACTTCATTCAGCACCTTCCTGTACTGCCGCTGTCAGGGATTGCTTGCCAGGTCTCTGCTGTCTGCATTTTTATCATCATTCTGGCCTTCTGAACTCTGACCAGAATTACCCATCAGCCTCTGCTTGCAGCATTCTAAGGATCTTTTAGACCAAATCTTCAAACCTTTCCGGATTCCTTCCAAAAATCCATTCCAAAAGCTTCTAAACCGCATGGTCAAACATAGTCACCATAACAACCCCACTTCTCTGCTACCAATTTTCTGGATTAGTTGGTACTGGGACATGGTACCA
>RJWM01006908.1:32080-81519 GCA_004363535.1 Dasyprocta punctata | reverse complement strand
GAATGGAAGGGGGAGGAGAGAAGAAGGAGGAGGAGGAGAAAAGAAGAGGAAGAAGAGGAAGGGAGAGGAGAAGAAGGGGAGAGTGAGGAAAAGGAGAAGAGTTAGGAGAAGAAGGAAGAAGAAAGGAGGAGGTAGGAGGAGAAAGAGGAAGGGGAGGAAGAAAAGGGGAAGAGCAAAGGGAGAAGCAGCAGAGGGGAAACGCATGGTATCAAGGCCGCTGGACAAGACTCAGATGTGGGCCAATATTGGAATAATCAGACAAGGAATTTAAAATATAATAATTATATTAAAAGTCCTAGTAGAAAATGAAGGAAACATGCATGGGCAAATGAGAAATTTTAGTAGAAAGATGAAACTTGAAAGAAAGATTTCGTATGCATTATAACAATGAATGTTAAATTTAAAAAAAAGATTTCAATGGAAGCACTACAGGGAAAAATCCTAATAAGAGATAAAGAATTTCTTTCACAGGTTCCTCGGCAGATTCAACACTGCTGAGTGTAGAAAAACAAAACTGAATTTAAAGATATGGCAGCAGAGATTACCAATACTGAAGCACTGAAGAACAAAATTAGTGAAAAGCAGCAAAGAATCTATGATCTCTGAAATAATATAAAGAGGTCTAACATGTGCAATTGGAATCTCAGTGTATACAAGTGGCATCGGGGCATGAGAAATATTGGAAAACATAATGGCCAAAATTTTCCAAAAATAGTGCAATCTCAAATCACAGATCCAAGCAGCTCAGAGAACAGTTGGCATTATATATACCACCATCATCCCAACCAGACAATTCTCCTGGACACACAATCAGCTGAAAACAAAAATAAAGAAAAAACTTTGAAAGTAATCAGAAAAGTTATACAATACATGTAGAAAAGGAAAAATCGTCACCACAGTGTTCCTTCCTGAAACTGCAGGCCTCCAAAAATCAGCTGGGAAGCATCCTACCTCTTGAGTTTTGCAGAAAGGTTCATGTTAGACGACCATTACTTCCTATTTAAGTATTTGGCAGAACTCACCAAGATGTCATCTGGACTGGGAGTGTTCTTAGTTAAAAATGTGTAACTATGGACTTGAATTTTAAAGTGGATGTAGGACTATTCATGTTGTCTATTTCTTTCTGATTGAGCTTTGAGAATTTGGGTCTGTCAAGAAATTTGTGTATTTCATCTAATTTGTCAAGTTTATGACCACAAAGTTCCTCATAAAATTCCTTTATTATATTTTTATGAATTCAGGATCTGCTGTCAAGTTCTTGCCTCCATTTTTAATATTCATAATTTGTGTCTTTTTTTCTGCAGCAGTCTGGCTAAGAACCTATCAATTTTATTAATCTTCACACACACACACACACACTTGCACACACACTACACTGAGCTTTTTTTTTTTTTTTTTTTTTTTTTTTTTTTTTTGTGGCACCGGGGATCAACCTCACAACCTCGCGCCTGCCTGACAGGCGCGTAAGCCGCTGAGCCAAACTCCCGGCCCTGATTTTTCGAGGCAGGGTTACACTGAGCTTTTAAACTAGACATATTATGTCAGCAAGGTTGGAAAGGATAGTTACCCTGAAGAAGTGGTAATGAATCTTAGACTTGAAGGAGATAGTGATTATGATTGTCCTAAAGTGAGTGGGACAATTCTAAGAGCAATTTCATTCTTAAAACACTGCAGTGTGGTGGATGTGGAAAAGAGAAGAGACCACTGCAATATGAAGCCTGCTAGGAAAACAGATGATAGAACACAAGGCATGTGCTCACCTTGAAGGTTTATAAGGAAATTTGTACAAAGGAAAGTGAAGCCACTAGGGGAAATTATGCAGCAGAGTGATGTGGTCAATTTGCTTTAAAAGTTCAGTCACCTATCATATGGGGAGTGAATCACAGTGAAGGAGAAGCAGAGAGAAACATTAGGGGGTGCTTAGAGCAGTTTGGTGGGAACGGGATTGTGGGAGCCAGCAGAGAAGGAAGGATTCAGATGGTGAAAGGTAATTATGGATGGAGAATTGACAGACTGATTTCTGGATTGGTGCTAGTAAGTAGCACAGTTACTTAGCACTTACTGTGTGTCAGGAAGGAGGCTAAGCATTCTGTGTGAACTAATGAAAGACCGCGAGCTACTGCAGGCAGAGCCGGGGAGTCGGGGCAGGGTGTGGGCCTCCTGGATCACAGGTTAGAGAGGACAGCATGTGGGGTGAGTGAGTCTGGGCAAGACAAGGGGTACCACTTACAGAAATAAGAAACACTACAGGAACATCATGTTTCAGAGAAAAAAGTATGAGTTGAGGTTTAGAAAAAAGATAGGCATTTGATCATAACCTTAGAAAGAAATGCAAATGGCAGAAACAAACTGAGGAAGTGTTCTTTATGGTGTCAGAGTGAAGGTTTATGCATGTATCCTGCAAATTATTAAGGCATACTTAGTATATAAGTATAATTAACTATTTTATTATACTAGATAATTTTATGTAAGCATACATACAATATCTTTATGACAATGAACCCAACAATTGAGATGAAATTTTCTGAAAAGATTAAAAAGTATTAAAGTTGCCGCATGAAGCCTAGGAATGCTGAATAGTTCTAGATGTAATAAAAACTAGAGACTAATCTGACCTCACTGATAAATTCTATCAAAGAGTTAAGGAAGAAATAATGCCAATCTTATACAAACTCACATTCATTTTATGAAGGCACTAAAATCAAAAGCAGACAAGGACATTATTAGAAGTTACAGGCAATATTTCTCATGAAAATCAATGCAAAAAGCCTTTTAAACAATTATTAACTCAAATATGTAACGCTTAGTAAGATTCATATTATATATTTGACTTGCTAATATTAAATGTATGCATACATGTATTATACATATGTGTATACACACATACACACACATCATAGTAGGAGTTGGTCCAAGAATGCAAGGTTGGTTCAACAGTCAAAAAAATCAATCATTTCAATAAACGTAGAAAACATAATGCAAATTTCAACACTTATCCATTATTAAAATGCTCCAGCAAACTAATAACAAAAGAAAACTGAATAAAAGAAATCTATTAAAACCCCTAGAGCTAACATTGCTGTATTCCTGATGATTAAAAACTGAATACTTTCCCCTTCTGAGATCAAAAACAATGTGTGTCCACTCGTACTGCTTCTACTCAACATTATTGCACATGTTCTTAACAAGGCAATATGGCAATAAGGCAAGGCAAGGAAAATGGATAATCACTAGACTGGAAGAATCAAAAATGTCCTTATTTGTAGGCAATAAAACTGTTATTTTTCTTTTTTATTTTATGAAAAAATAAAATTTCATAACAAAATAATAAGAGAATAACAATAGTCAATGCAGCAAGTATCACTGTCTTCAAAGTAGTTACTCAGATTACAAGACATTGACAAAAAAGATTCTGTCTTACAAAGAAGAAACAGATATTAGCACAAAACTTTCTTTTTAATAAACTAAGAAACACTAGTAGTATAAAGAAATTAACATATATATTAAAATATTTTTGAAGCAATAGAATAGATAACTTGGGGAGCCATCCAGAAATCTCCCTGCTTTCTATTTATTTATCTTTCTTTTGCTACTCATCTGCATGCATATATTTTTGAGTTTCTTATAAAAGAGAACCATGTAGCTCGTGTGACTTATTTCCCTTAACATTTTGTTCTTATTTCATTCATTCATATAAAATATCCTAAGTAATACAAAATAATATGCTAAATCTAATAAAAATTGTTGGAGTTGCAGGATATGAGAATAGTTTTAAAATCCATTATATGTTTATATGTTAGCAACAAATGAAATGTGACATTTAAGAATATCATCTATGACAGCATCAAAAATACAACATTCCTAGGTATAAACTGGAAGCAATTTGTCCAAGACATTTTCATGTATAACAGTATTGTAAAGATGTAAATTCTCCTTATATTGGTTTTTTTGATTTATGCAATCCCAATCAAAATCCCAATGAACATTTTGTAAAATATGACAAGCAAATTTAAAAATTTTAGTGAAAAGAGAAAGGACTACAATAGCCAAAACATCTTGAAAAAGCAGAACAAAGTTGGGGATGTGTTCAAGTTTAAGACTGTTAAAGTTAAAATTTCGATTCAGTGTAGTCTTCAGATAGGAACAGACAAATACATGATAAGGGGACAGAAAACAGACTTGAACCAGACCCACCATGCTATGGCAAAATAGTGCTCCAAGCCAAAAGAACTGCTGCACCAGCAGAGAAAAGTCTTTTCAACAGAGAAACACAACCTTGGAAAGAAAATTAAACCTGACCTTCTACTTCAAACCTGACACACAACTTAACCTCAGATGAAACTTTAGCTTAACATAACAGTAAAACATGATGCTTCTAGAAAGGAAAGTGCCCTGTATCTAACTATGCAAACCTGAAGTAGAGAAAAATTTTGACACAAAACTCAGTAAATCATAAAACAAAAGTGATCAACTAGACTTCATCAAAACTCAAGTTTGTTCATCGAAATACATCACCAGGAAAATGAATAAACCAGCCACAGAGTAGGTTAAAAAATTACAATAATCATGCCTGCTAAGTTCTATGTATAGAACTTCTATAACCCAAGGATAAAGCAGATAATCCGATAAAAATAATAAAAAAAACAGCATTGCATGAAAGAAGTCAGAAAAAAGGGCAGAAAAGAGAATGTCAACAAAATGGGCATTTTTACTCTTCCCATCAACATCATTGTTTATGCTTTGCATTCCTAGCATTCATTTGTGCTTCCTGGTTTTTGTATGAAGTGAAGGTAGATGTTAGCAGGCAACCTGAGCTGACTGGGGACCACGGCACAGCCTCATGCTCGGACGTGAGGTTTCCGGAGAGTGCTGGTGCAGGTGCGGGCAGACACCACCACCTCAGCCCAGAGCCTGAGCAGAGCCAAGAAGCAGGGAGAGGAAATTGCTGTTTCTTCTTTATCCTGGTACTGGATGCTCTTCTGTCCCTGGACAACAGAAGTCCAGGTTCTCTGGCCCACTCATTATTGGGACTCATGCAGATAACCCTCTGCCTCTTTTCTTGGAACCTTCTGTCTGGGGTGGAGAGCCATACTCTCACAGCCTCCCCAGTTATGTGGATGTCGGATGTGGACAGAGCCGCGAGGCCTGTATCCCAGGTCTGCAGCCCTGGGCCTCCGTGATGGTGGAGCAAGCTCCTCTAGCAATGTCTCTTTTGCTCACTCTCTCATCCTGACTAATGTGATACAGTAGGAATGCTACAATGAAAGTTTACAATGTGACCACTGAAATGTTTGGAGAAGCACCCCAACACTGCTGATTTGACCAGGAGTGTTCTCCTTCGGCTGCCTTTGCTGGAGCCAAAGAGCCACCAGCACCATCTGTTCTTGGGTTTGCTCAAAGCTGGGTTCATTTCCAGCCCTCCTCCATCCGAGAGGTGCAGAACAGGAAGTGAGAAGGTTATTTTCTGCTAGGAAAGTCTTGGTGGCTTCACACAAAAGTGCCCCATTCATAATCGTGATGCTAACAATGAGCTGGCCATGCAGAGCTGCTTTAAACCCAGATGAGAAGATGTCTGACAAACATCTCCAAAGCATTCTTGGCCCCTAATCTCCTTAATTGTTGAAGCCAGTTCACCCCCTCCCTGTGAGCCAGTGCCTGCCATGGGTCCTGGGACGAGAATCTAGAAGGAGCTACCTCTTTCCTGGGAGTCAGCTGGTATACAAGCTTGGGGACAAGAAGGGCCGAGACACCCCCACTTCCTCTGTAAGCAACTGGCTGATTCAGAGAAACACAAGCTGAAATGATAGCCACTGAAGTTAAAAAACAACTTAATGCTGTGTTTTTGATTGACTTTGCAGGCCTAAAGCCAGTAGTCTGAGCATCTGTTTACAGGATAACAATATGCAATATAGCAACTATGGGGGATTTCCTTCTGAAGATGGTAGCCATTGCTAATTCCCTATTATCTTGTTTCATTTTCATTGTTTTGTTTTGTTTTGTATCATTTTCATTGTTTTGTTTTGTTTTATTCTGTTTTGCTTTGTTTGATTTTATTATACCTGATGGCATGAGCAGCTATTTGGAAGATAACAAGATACTTTTATGGTGGCCATTGTTGATTTCCTATTATCTTGTTTTGAAGTCCTGTATAGCTTTCATTGTTTTGTTTTGATTGGTTTTATTCCATTCCATTTTGTTTGATTTTATTATATCTGTTGGTATGGGTAGCAATTTTGAAGATAATGAGGCATTATAGTAGTCATTGTTGATTTCCTATTACCTTGTTTTGAAGTCCTGTATCACTCTCATGGTTTTGTTTTGATTGGCTTTATTCTGTTTTACTTTGTTTGGTTTTATTCCCTTTAAAATAAAAAAAAATAATAATTGTTTTCAAAGCCCTGTCTTATGTTTCCCTAAAAGACAGCTGCACAAGATAAACAAAGTGAATAATCACACGGGATAGGCGGATGTTCTGAGCAGAGCCTACATAAAGAAAGCAACAAGGCCAGAGAGTTCCTTCACGACCAATCTCTTTTTTTTTTAACTTTAAAAAAGCAAAACAGAAAAAAGGTAGAAGTAACACAGAATTTAAAAAAAAACAGTAAGAAATCAATACTAGTCAATATATTACATATTGTTATCTTAGAAGTAGTTGTTCAAGTTACAAAATCTAGGCATAAAAAAATCAGACAATCACACAGTGACAACACAAACTATTCTTCTCTGTTCGTCATAAACCATTTCTGACACACAGTGCAGGGCAAGCGTGATCCTACCCCCCGCTCCAGCTGCACACGCATCAGCAGGCTTGGACTCTGGTCCCAGCGTGCTCTCAGTCCAAGATAGAGACATCCCGCCATACGCCCCAAGTGGTTTCTGTGTCATGTACACCTCAGGCCATATCCCCTGCCTGTGTGTGCAAGGTACAGCATAATAAATCAGGAAAATTTAATGTCTACTGAGCATAATTGATACACAATTTCCTGCCAATTTCCTCAAATGAAGAGATAATTTCCTGATAAATTCTTTCTTTTTCAATCATCAGTAAGAGAAGTATGTTCCTACTACATTCTAAATGAGGCATGTTATTACAGCTGAACTATTACAAAAGGCGCCTTTTCATGTAGTCACACTGGCCTGAAACAGCAAGGCTCACTAATAATTGCACAGTAATCACATGCTTTCTTATTTTCTAGATGACTTCATGGATTATTTAATTTTCAGTGTCCTCTATACTTAAAGGTGATTGGAAGCCAAATCCTGCAGCAGTTTCGGAAGCGCACGTTGTACGGAGGAGGTCCTGCAGTGCCCTACACTGATAAGCTCTGCGCTGTTGAGAAATCTGGAAAACAGGGAACCTGACTGAAATGACAACACTTTAAGTCTTGAAACAATCAGGGAAAGAAAGAGGAAAGGAGGAGACCAGAAGTGATTGTCCTTGTCCAAACACAACTCAGGCCACTGACCGAGAGCCATTTACATATAAATGTCCTTCTGAGTGGCAGCCTGTGGCTTAGGAGGGGGTCTCCCCCTTGGTCCCTGCTGTCTTCCAGGGAGCCCCATATGGGTTTCCCGGGGCCACCATAACACACACCTCAGAGAGGTGGCACAAACATCAGCAATTTAGTCTTTCATGTTTTGAAAACTATGATGTCAGAGATAAAGGTGTCTACAGTGTTGGTTTCTTCTGAGACCTCTTACCTTGAGTCAGAGATAACCAACTTTTTCCTGTGTCTTCATGAGATCTTCTCCTGTGTCTGTGTCCTAATCTCCTCTTCTGTAAGAACACCATTCATATCAGTTTAGAGCCTACGCCAGTGACTTCATTTTAACTCAGTTACCTCCTTAAAGGCTCTATTCACGTACTCTGCTGGTTCGTGGTTTCACATTCCGGTTTCAGTTACCCTCAGTTTACCATGGTCTGAAAACATTAAATGGAATAGTCCAGAAATACACAGATCACTCATATATAACATTTATTAAAATATCTCATAATTGTTCTATTTTATTATTATCATTGTCAATCTCTTACTGTGCCTAATTTATAAATTGACTTTATCATGGGTATGAGCATATAAGAAAAACAACATGTTATATACGTGACCTGGTGCTGGCAGCAACTCCAGGAAATCCCTGGAGCTGGAAAGTGGAAGGGAGGAGCGCTGCAGTCATGTTGTGAAGTACTGAGGGCTGGAACATCAATGTGTGAATTTAGGGGAGGGGAACACACAGTTCAGGCCATAGCACCACTCAACTTTTCTTGACCTATGACTGCAAATGCAAAAAAAGTCCACTCCACTGTAGCATCTAATGCTTCCAACTCTGGGGTGACCACATTGCTCGGACTGTCAACAAGGGTGCAAAAAGCTCTCCCATCCCATTGTAGTCATGAGCTTCAAACCAGCCTCCTACCCACCTACTTTGGCAGGCTTCCCCAGCACACTTACAACTTGCAGAAAAAGGTAAACTCTTAGCCCTCAAGAATTCACTCAATAATTTGTATCTTTTACTCTGTTAGTTAGGGAAATAAACAGACCTTGAAAATAGACCTTGGTGTGCCTACTCAGAAAGCAATAACCTGGGGCTACCCTGTGCCCAGCAGGATGCGTGGGGGTGTTGTGCCAGAATGTGAGCATCAATTCAAAGAGGAACAGAAACAATCAGGACAATGCCCAGGAAGAGCCAGAAGAACGGCTGGAGACACCGTGAGGCCCTAGCCTGGCACGTGCTGCTAACCACCCCAGCGCCATCTCCTCTCCTGCAGTCACGCCAACACCACCGCACACGCGCCTGCCCAAAGCAAAACTAAGTCCTCACAGTCTTTTTTGACAATTTCATATCGTATTGCCCAAGAGGCCATTAGGGAAATCACACTGTTGGCTAACAAACAAGGCGCACCCTGTGTTTGTGAATACTGTGTTCTAAGTGGCTCGCGTGGGCTAACCTTCTTCCTACGGAGTGTGGACAGGAAAGTGGAATATCGCCTTCACATAACAGCCTAGCAGAGAGCAGTCCCCAGTCGCTGGGAGGTCACACAGGGCCACCCGCCCTCAGGAGGGCGGCTGAGAGTACCCTCACACACCTATTAGTCATCAATCAGCACAACCATTACTACCTCACCTTACAAGAGAACCCATGGTCCAAAGCTGTAAATTGTGCAAGTCATAGACGCAAACCGGAACCCAGACGCCCTTGCTGGGGCTGCCCAGCACCCACGCCACCAGCACAATGGCCTCTGAGGGACTGCACTGCCACAGTCACTGACAGCGCCCTTCCCTTCATAACGCGCATTCTAAACGTAACGTTTGAAAGTATTCGTAATGAAGGAAGCTGTCAGCTTCTTTGAGACAGGTTATGTGAATTCCCACATACGTCATATGGTGTCTGGAATACACTAATGGCAAACAAATTTATTTAAATGAATGGATTTATACTCATCCTGAATGTTTTTCATTTGACAAACTTGAAGCCTATTAATTATTGCTTTTTCCTCTTCAAACTGTTGTGTTTTAGAAAATTCTTCAATTTTACCACATTATTCCTCATTATAGTTGTTACTCTGAGTTTCTTCCACACTCCTTATTGACAAATTAATATTCATACCTTGCAAAGTCTAATGATTTTTTTAAACCTTTTTCATATATATATATATATATATATATACACACACATATATACAAGTCAAGCCTTCTGGGTTTCTTATTGGTCCTTTTTATTGTTCCATTTAACAGGGACTATTTATCTTTTACCAAGTATATATATATATGATCAAAAACAAAATGTAAATACTTCTTTTCAGAATATATTATAAATAGTTAGCAGACCATATTCCAATTGAAATTCTTGCATGAATTCAATAGCTACAGAGCATTATAAATCCAGGAAAATAGTATTGTTCTATGTGGCTGGTTGTTAGAAAGGATCTAAGAGAGCTTTAACTAAGGGGCCAGGGACATTACTATGCATTTGTCTATTTAACCTTGATTCAAGCAATAAGAGCATTGTGAGCATTTCTATGGAAGCTCAACCACCCAACATAAAGCCTAGTAAGATAATAATGAAAATCCTCATCCACTTCTACAGCCCTCTTAACACCTGCCACCAGGGAAGATTCCTGTGGTACCCAACTCCCAGCCCCTCCTCACAGGCTTATTGTTGCCTCTAACGAGGTCCATGAACCATTCTAAAGATGCTGTCCACCCTTTAATATCCTGTGCAACCCCAAACTCTGCACAGCTGAGCCATCAGCAACTAAGGAAAAGGTTCAGAAGATAGACGCAACGTACAGACCAGAGGGCACCCAGAGAACGAGGACTTGGGGCGTAGAACGCTGCAGAGAGACAGACAGGCTCTTGAGAGAAAAGGAAACTTTGAGACGTATTTTTATAAGGGATTGAGACAAGTGACCCCACTTCCCTATGCGAAAGATGCTTCCTTTAATTAGTGGTCTCAGCAGGAAGAATTTGTGATGCCGAGGACCTAACAAAGGGCAGGTAACACTTGGACACATCTCCTAAGCTTTCTGGAGACCTTGACGTATCCAACTACTGAAGCAACTTCGAAAAAATAAAAGGAAGGAAGAAAGAAAGAGCCCTTGCAGCTTCTCAGAGAGGACTTCTGAGCTATCCACTTCATCCACATGCAGTTTATGTGCATGTAGGACATATTTTACCACATTCAGTCTGTTTCTATTTTTAATTCCATCTAATATTGTATATCCGAGGAGTACAGAGTAGTTGTTCAATGATAATATTAGTATCATGCTCTTTCATCAAAAGTATAAATGCCAAGGCAAACCTAACAATAAGCCAAGCATAAAGCTAAATTTGCATGCATTCCACCAAACATATAACTAATAATTGAAGTGATAATGACAAGAATCTCCTTTTTATTACAGTTTAGAAGTACTTTGAGCAGAGGATGAATTCCATTTATGAAACAATATTTGAAGGAATTCCACAAAATTTTACAATGATTACTTACATCTGACTATAAAAACACATGTTTCTTATAAGAAATAACATAAACAGATTTAAAGAAGAAAATTAAAATCACTTTCAACACACACACAAACACAAATGCACACAAAGAGACTAATAAAGTTTCATTGATTTTTTCAGGAATACCTTATATAGTTTATTTATACCTTGCCTTGTTGAAGAAAGGATTTAAGGTGCTTTACAATAAAACACAATTATAATCAGATAAGTAAATGGTTTAGAGAACAAAGAATAAGAAAAAGGACAAAAGAGCAGACTGAAGCAAAACTTAATTTTAAAAAAGCAGAAAGCAGATGATGACAATGTTAATACCTGCACCAAGCTGCGATGCCTTTAACACTTCTTCAGCCAGTGACAGAAAGCAGCAAGGCTGACCAGAGTCACCAGGTATTTCTAACGTCCCCGGCGGGGGCAGCGTTCTCTATAGAGCGCCGGCTCTTCCTTCTATTTCTTATGAAGAGCATCCACACCAACCTGACTGCAGATTTGACCAAGAGGTTCAAAAACCTGTTTCTTACAAGGGCTTCCACAGAGGCTGATAGCAGCATTTTTCAGCTGAGTCTGTTGTACACACACAGGCACACACACTCTGATTATTTAATAACCCATTATATCCCACATTTGGACTCTTCCTAGATTTTCACTAGTTTTAAATAATACTGATATCAGCATCTTTACATGTAACTATCTTCAATTATTTCTTTATGAGTAATTTCCAAAAATAGAAGTGAGGACTACAAAGTAAGAATATGCTTATGTTTCTTCTTATATTCTGACAAAATAATTGCCAAGAAATGTTGATAACAACTTTTAATAGACTATGGGAACATTCCATTTAGCCTCCTCAATCTTACCATTTTTTTTTTAATGTATGACAGAATAAGGAGCAAAAAGAAGAAAGTAGTTTGTGATTCCTTTTGGACTATCTTAAAAATATCAGAACCGCAAAGGGTAAATTGTATTTATAATGAGCCCGCGATGCAGAGGTGTTTGTGTGCTTCGGGTCTGCTCTCAGCCCGTACATAGGCCTGGGAAGTTAGCCTGCTGGATGAGCAGATGATTGTGTTGTTGCCTACACTGGTTTTTGCATACGAGCATTTTTGTTTGACTAAAATAACAAAGGATCGTCTCTTGGTCAAAGTCTAGCCAGGTTCCCCTGGTCATCTTCTCAAGGAGGCCTTAACCTTGGACCTAAAAATCTATAGCTCCAGTACAAACAATTTCAACCATCCTCCTGCCCACATGGAATGCCTTCAGCACTGACATCGCTTCGGGGGGCTCGAGGGCACCATGGGAGTGACCCCAACCCCACTGGAGTGCCTGCCTGAGAAAGCCCTCGGCTGCCATGGTTGCCTCCACTTTGTGCTGGACGACACCTGCCCATGGCCAGAGCACACTTCCTCAGAGCATGTACGAGTGCGAGCCTCCTTCCGACCCTCTGAGATGTGCCTATCTCCTGCAGCTCCAGGGCGTGTTTAACCTGGGCTCCAGCTGAGAGGGAGGACAGACTCCCAGCTTCCACGAGTGGCTTTCTGCAGCCCCACCTTGTATGATTTCTCACCCGCAGACTCGGGGGAGTCCCCGCTCACGGACCCGTACCCTTCATCACAGCTCCACCTCCCCACACAGGCTGGGACGCCCTCCCGTCATTCAGACCTCTAACGTGCAGTGGATCTCAGATCCTAGTCTGCTCTTGCCCTTTACCTAGCGTCCAGCTTCGTTGCTTTTTGACAAAAGCTCATCTTTGTCATCTGTATCAAGTCAGGGAACTCTGGTCAAGTAAATGTCATCATCAAACTGGCCAGAACAAGTTTCTAGAATGAGTTTTCTAGCAATGGTACCAACCAACTGGCATTTTGTAAGGAATGTTGAGCCGACATGGGGTTGGATAAATTTTATTCGTTTACTTCCCACTGGAAGCCTTGGGCTTATATGATTTCAATCTGAAAAGTATGTTAGACAACTATGTCCAAGCATAAAATCCCATGCACCATTAAAAGCTGTGTTTTTAGTACATACCTAAAACTTAATTACCAGTCACTTAGTTAATGCCAAAAGGTGTATTGTCTGTTACCACCGAAAAGGCCTCAACTCTCATGACCGCCTTTTGAAGGGTACTCTTTACTACGCACCATGTCCTGCATCTGCCAGGGTGTCAGGCACTCCCAAGTAAACAGTGACGACCGCCGCTCCTGTCCACGGGCAGGACGGCCCTCCTATCCGGCTCTGCGTCGGCTGCCCCCTCCAAGGCTGACAGTAGCACAAGAAGAGCGACGTTCTTCAAGCTGAGCTAGAACACCAGCCTAGGTCCCCATCAACAGATGAACGGATAAAGACAATGTGAATTCAGCTATAAAGAAGACTAGAGTTACATCATTTGCAGGAAAATGGATAACACTAGAAAGCACCATGGTATCAGGAGAAATAAACCAGACTTAACACATGGAAGCTAAAAACAATGACATGGAAGTAGAAGGGAAGCTATTGTTTGGCAAGAAGAATGGGCTGGGGGAAGAGGTGTATGGAGGGTCATAGGGCGATGGATACGGACAACACACGTGCACTTCTGAAAATTCCACATTGAAACGTAACATTTTATAAAACTGACATTCACAAAATACATGTTTTTAAAATGAAGAAACTGAGACTCAGGAAAACTCAAGCAAGCTGCCTAAGATCGCAGATAGCGAGCCTGGGTCTCAGCGCGGGACCGCAGCGCCTGCGCTCCCTCCGCCGCTTCCCAGCCCGGGCGCACGCGGCCGCGCACGCAGCCGTGCACACTCGTCCCCACCTCGCGGCCTCGGTGCCGCGCACGCCGTCCCAGCCCAAGCGGGCATGGGGGGGACTACACTCAGAATCAGTGTCGCAATCATAAAGGAAGCGGGCAGGAAAAGGAAGGAAACGGCTAAGCTGGGGCAAAGTCAACTCCAAAGCAATCGAGAAGCTTCTAACTGCTCGTTTCCTTTAAAGACGCTCCATTTCCTTCCTCTAAGAGCTCTGGCTTTGGATTGAAGGTGCCATGCTGTGGGAAGACCAAGGAAATTAAACTTTTTTCATCTTATTGATTCCTATTTCTTTCATTCCATCTGCTGCCTTGGCATGGTGACGGGGTGACGCTCGGCGCGGGGTAAGCCGGCTCTGTCAGTCAGCGATAGGCGCTGACAAACCAGACACGGCTCGGGAAGGCCTTCCATGCGGGAGGGACGCGTGCCAGGGGACAGGACGCCGAGCGCTCGACAAAACGCTGCAGACAGTCCGGAGGCGCTGGGGCCAGACTTCGGGGATCACTAGCCTCTCCTTCCTGTGTGCGTGGGCACAGATTTGAATTCGTCTCAGGAAGCCACACACCAGGAAGTACCTCACGGCAAATGTGAGATGGGCGTGGGGCGGGGGACCAGGAGATGCAACACAGGAAAAAGCAGCAGCTCACTCGGTGCTGCTGAAAGCTTGAGTATTTCCAGTCCATGGAATACATAAGATGATAACATGAGGGGAAAAGGCTTTTAGGAGTCAGGATTTCAAATATCATTACCAGACTGCACATGCACTGGAATTTCACAAAGGAGTGTGCTGTGGGTTAAAATCTTTTTCAGAATCATACTGAACACCATTTGACTGCTGTTCTTCCATGGGAGCATAGTTTGTAATCTCTATGAGGTCATCTCTAGCATAAACTCCACGATTGCCATAAAAAAGGATATTTGCATATGAAAGACTCTGAAGAAGGTAAGTAGACGTCGTCTCCTGATTCGCTCCATAAAGGGCTGCACATTCCACATGGAGAGCTCCACGCAGGGGAGACTGACTCCGGCGGAGGAAAGACAAAAGTGGAGACACGGTTCATAAGGGAGCTCACTTTGTCGGGGCCAGGAGATCTGCCCGGGTGAGGCCGAGAACGAGTCAGCTGCAGCACCGCGGAGCCTCAGCCGGCCGAGCCGCCATCCGCAGGGAGAGCGGGGTGAGCCGCCCACTCCCTCCCGGGCTTCGGAGCACCCACCAACGCTGCAGCCACCTGCAGGCACAAGGCTGACGGGCCCCGCGGGTGCGTGCGAGTGACGGCTTCACGGCCCAGGACAGACACAGGGACACGGGCAGCTGCAGGAGACCCAGCCAAAACCAGGTGCTCGGGAACAGAGGCAACCGAGCCGGACACGAGTCCACCTGCAGGAGAAACCTGCCAGATGGAGCTGGGATGGGGGGTCAAGACCAAAGCAGGCGCCTCTGGACCACAGTGCCCCTTATACCCCAGGTCCAGAGAAGGCACCGTCAGGGGAGTGAACCCTGCACCCCAGAGAAGGACCAGCAGAACCCTAGGGAGGTCCTGGCCTCCTCTCCAACCTTCTCATGGCATCCTTCAGCCTCCAACCACCTCTCTCTCTCTCTCTCTCTCTCTCTCTCTGAGCTCCTTTTCCTACTCCCACAAACATCCCCTCAGTCCTCTCCACCACCCCCTACTCCACTTATAAAAATGCTATCAACCGAGTTTGATCTCTTTTCTTTCTTTCATTTGTTGCTCTTTTCTTTCCTATGTCTTCTTTCTGATGTAGTCTGTTTTCCCACCCCCTCCACATCCCTATCTGTCGGTAGTAACATATCAGTCTTTATGGGTCATTAAAAAGCATGAAGTTAAAACATTTTAATGTGCGTGATCAATATATGGCTGGCTCTGTAGATACTGATACAACCACTAGTGGTTCTTTCTTTAGCACATAGCAACTGGGTCTGACCCTATGATTCTAAGTAGGGAGAAGAAGTATATAAATACAAAAACATAATCAAACCCAAGATAACATCACTAGGAAACAGAGACTTAATAAAATCTCCATACTAGTGACAGATTTTTATTACTCTAATTGATTTTAATCCTCAGCATGTGTGCACACACACATGCCTGCACACACACACACACGAAACATGAGAAAATAAAGTCAACAAGATGCCTCCAAAAAAGCTTAACTCCCCAAAAGCTGACCCAAAAGCTGACATTGATAAGGATGAAATCAAAATCCAAATGGCCAAAATGTATAAAGGGACAAAAGAACAAAAAACAGATCAATAAGATGTTCAGTGAACCCAAAGATCATGAAACTGTACCGATAAGGGACTTAATTAATGAAAAGATTAGTAAGCTTAAAGAAGATACAAACAAAAATTTGGGTGAACTAACCAAAATGGTACAAGTCATAAATGACCATCTTAGTAAAGAATTAGAGACCATGGAAAGATATCAAATAGAAATTCAGGATATAAAAACTTCTACTGAAAGTATAGGCAGAAGAAATGACCAAGGCCAGGAGACTGTATCAGAATTAGAAGATAAGGTGGGTGATGCAGGGAACCACAGACTCGGAAAGACTTTGAAAATAAGAGACTCTAGAAACTGGGAACAATTGCTGCTAAAGGAATAAAAGAAAATTAACCTCAGAATTAGATGAGTTAAAGAAAAGTCAAGAGACAGTAGAAAAGGTATAAAAAATAATTTACAGAAATCATAGCAGAAAAATTCCAAGTTTATAGGAAGAATTCAACTTCCAGGAAAAAAGGCATATAGAGCCCCAAATAATCCCGATCAGAAAAGACCTCCATAACACACCACAGTTAAAATTTCAGACACCCAACACAAAGGCAGACTTCTAAAAGCTGTTAGAGAAAAAGCACCAGACAATTTATAAAGACAAACCTATTAGAATTACAGCAGATTTCTCAACACAAACATTAAAGGCCAGGAAAGCTTGGAACAAAGTTTTTCAAGACCTGAAAGAAAAAAATTTCAACCAAAATTAATTTACCCCACAAAACTAAATCTGAAAATTGATGAAGAAATAAGGTCTTTCCAAGATAAAGAGCACCTTACAAAACTTATGACCACCAAACTAGTACTACAAAAAGTGCTTAAAGAAATCCTAGACAGAGACAATGAGGCCAACAGCACCAAAATGCCCAAAGGAATGAATGAATCATTCAGGCCGAGTAGTTAAACAAAAGAGGAAAATACAGGAGTAAGCAACAGAAAAATAATGCAATACAGGAAACTGCCAATAACGTTCAGGAAAGACTCTCAGTGTAAGTGGCTTTAACTCCCCAATCCAAAGACACAGATTTGTAAATTGAGTTAAAAAGCAAAATTTAACTGTATGTTGCATACAAGAGACACACCTAATCCACAAAGAAACACATAGACTGAAAAATCAAAGGAAGAAAAAGCAACCAGAGGTCAAAAGCAAGCATGAGTAGCTATCTTACGTTGAGACACAGAAGACTTCAGTCAAAACTGACCAGAAGAGATAAAGATGGCCACTATATACTGGTAAACATTCAGCAGGAAGACAGCAATCATAAATACGTATGCACCAAGTGCTGGCACACCTTACTTTATAAACACACCTTACTGGATATAACATATCAGACAACAATGCAACCAAACTGGGAGACTTCAATACCCCACTATCACAAACAAACAGGTCAACAAATTATCAGTTACACAACACCTTCAAACAAATGAACTTAATAGATAGCTGCAGAATGCCCCACCCAACAACAGAATATCTGTTTTTTCAGCAGCACATGAAACTTTCCCCAAAACAGACCACATCTTTGGTCACTGAGCATACTTAAATAAGTTAAAAAATGACCAAATTTATTTCATATATATTATCAAATCATAGTATAATGAAATTAGAAATCAATGTAAGAGAAATTACAGAGATTATGAAAGCACATGGAGATTAAATAACGCACTCCTGAATAATCAATAGGTCACAGGAAAAAATCAAGGAAGAAATTTGCAAGTTCCTAGAATCAAATGATATTGATAGTACAACATACTAGAACATATGGGACATCATGAGAATAGTCCTAAAAGGAAAGGTTATACCTGTGAATATCCACAGTAGGAAAACAGAGTAATTCTAAATAAAAAACTGAATGATGTATTTTGAGGTCCTGGAAAAATAATAGTAATCTAAATCTAAAGCTGGTACAAGGAAGGAAATTATAAAGATCAGAGTGAAAATTAATAAAATTGAGACAAAAAAGACAAAGGATTAAGAGGTGAAATCACTACAGACACAACCAAAATCTAGATGATAATAAGCAATTACTTTGAAAATCTATATTCCGACAAATTAGAGTACCTAGAAGAAATGGATAGATACCTAGACACATACAAACCACCAAAACTGAACAAACAAGCTATAAAAACCCTGAACAATCAAATAGCAAGCAATGAAATTGAGGCAGTAATAAAAACCCCTATCAACTATGAACACCGAGGACCTGATGGATTCACAAGTGAATTTTACAAGAACTACAGGAAAGAATTAATGCCAGTATCCCCCAAACTCTTCCACAAAAGTAAAAGGGAAGAAACACTCCCACACTTATCCTCTGAAGCTAGTATTACACTGATACCAAAACAAAATAAGGATTTAACACAAAAAGAAAACTATTGATCAAATTCCTTAATGTAGGTAGATGCAAAAAATCTTCAACGTGATACTTGCAAGCAGAATAGAAGCAATCATTTAAAAGATCATATATCTGACCAAGTTGGTTTCATTCCCAGAATGAAAGTATGGTTCAACATATGTAAATCGATAAATGCAATACATTACATAAACAGAAATAAAGATAAAATATCACATGTTCATCTCAAAAAATGCAAAAAAGACCTTTGAGAAAATCCAACATCCATTCAGAAAAAAATAAAACAAAAACTCGATGAAAATTGGTATAGAAAGACCTTACTATAAAATGATAAAAGTGTTTTATGACAAATACACTGTCAGCATCATACTCAAGAGGGAAAGCGGACAGATTTCCCACTAAAATCAGGGAGAAGACGGATAACCACCCTCACCGCTCCTGCTCAATATAGTACTCAAAACTTTAGCCACAGCAATTAGGCAAGAGAAAGAAACAAAAAGATTAAAATAGGAAAGGAAGAAGTCAAAACAGCTTTATTTGCAGATGACACGATCCTTCACAGAGGGGATCCAAAAGACTTCCAGCAGAGAACTCCTAAACTAATGAACCAGTGAGGTGGCGGAATACAAAGTAAACACACCAAAATCAATAGTGTCATATGCCAGGAATGAGCCTGCTGAGAAATAAATTTTTAAAAAATTCACTCACAGTAACTTCACAAGAAATTAAACACAGACCTTGGTCGGGGTGGGCCTACGAAACTGAGCTTTCGGAACAGTAAATATGGGGGCGCTGTGGCAAACTCCTAGTGATGTGTGTGGGACTTCGAAACTGGGCGACGGGTGGAAGCAGCAGGGGTTCTGAAGTGCACCATAGAAAAACCCTATGATGCCTTAAAAGAAAAATGCATGTTAAAGGTACTTCTGACGAGGCCAAGAATTGGGAGCATGTCACTGGGAACTTGTCAAAAGTGATGACCAACTTGGCTGAACTGCGTTTTTTTGAATGCACAATGGGACTCGTGAGTGTGAAATTGCATATGCAGTGGAAGAGATTTCGAAGCACCGTGTTGATGGTACCGCTGGGTTTGCCCTTGCTGCTCATACCAAAATGCAAGAGGAGAGATACACGAAAGAAGCAAAAAGAAACCAGCAATAATCACCCAAGGACCCCTACTGCAAAGTAATTTTTAACAAACAGACCCAGCCGTGGAGAAAACCCCCACAGCATGACTGAAAGACTCTCTGCTAGGAGACGAGTGTGGAGCTTGCACATCCAGCCCATCGTCTCCGCAGAAACAGCCCGGCTGGGCCTGAAGGGCCGGGGCACCGGGCGAAATGAAGGGTGGCCTCGGGGCTCCGAGTCCTACAGAGGATGAGCTCATCCGAGCGAGCCAGCGACTGCAAACGCCCTGACTTTCCAGAGGAGGGAAGGGTGACCCCAAGGGCAGGTCCGGGGTCACACTTCTCTCCTTTCACGGTCCTGTTTCTAGGAACCCAGACCCCAAGCCTATCATTAGCAGCTCCTTTCCCGTCACACAGGTCACCCCTGCCGCTGCCGAGGGCACTGTCCACGACCATCACTGTAGCTAAGGAGGTGCTTTGGCAGACATGAGCATTCCGAACGGGCCGATGACATCTGCTGAGGGCTCTACGTGGTTTGCGTTTTTAATCCTTACAACAGTGTGATGAGCAAATTCCTTTGACGGCAAGGAAAGCGAGGCCCCGCGAGGCCTGGGTGTCCACCCAGGAACACCTAAGGAGAAGAAGGGCCAAAGCGGGAGTTGGATCGGGTCCCCCAGCCTTAAACTAACTTCCTCCTCACCGCTCTCTCTCGTGCTTGTTTCCTTTTTCTCCTCCCCACTGTTGCTGATCTGGGTTTCACGACCCATCACCCTTTAATCGCTGTAAAAGATTCTCCTTTTTACACCGATAACTCCACACTCTTCTTTCCAGACTGACACATTTTCCACCTCATGTACAGTAAATCTGTCGGTAAGTCACTCCTTAGCTCAAAAGTCTTTCTGGGATTCCTCGCCTGTAGAACAAAGCCAAAACCCCTTCGGTGTCTCAACTCGCTGCAACGCCCGCTGAGTCTGGCCCGTCCCCAGTGCCTGCTCTCTGTGGAAACGTGTGTCCAACTTCCACTCCAGTGGTTTTACCCAGAAAAATGTTCTTCCTCCCTGAAGTGCCGTGCGCCATTATGTTCATCTAAGTGGACCTCAGGAGTGACGTGCCACCGAGCTCTCCACTCAAGAGGACAAGGGAACCAGCGCAGGCTGTCTCCCCACAACGGCAAGGAGGCCGGGACGGAGGAGCCCTCAGAAGGAAGGTTCTGCAGAACGCTGGGCCCAAGGCCAGCGACCAAAAGACGGTAAAATCCACTTGGCCAGGGAGAGGGACAAGGAGCAACAGGAGGAAGCTGAGCACCAGGAAGTCGAGGGGAAGAGAGGCCCAAAGGCAGCTGGACTGAGAATCAGCCGCCCTGGACTTGCCCTGCGGGACGAGCGATGGACAGCCCTGGAGAGCCTGCTGTGCACGGCGCTCTTTTCTTTCCCACAGCTGACTTTTGGAACCAAAGCAAATGGTCATTTCTAGCGCTGCGTTCTCTGCAGTTCAGATCTCAGTCGTCTCCGAAACCCTCCCTGCCTGGCATCAGGCTCTGGAGTGGGGCCCCTATCGCGGTTCCAGCGCAGCGGCCCTCGGCGTCTCTCCCCTGCAGCTCAGCCAGCCCCGCCTCTCCGCAGCCTCTCCGACCCTCAGCACCTAGAAAGTGCTCCCAGCCTGTACCCCGCAACTGGAGATGCTCCATCCTCCTCTGAACACAAACAATGCTGAAAAAGCCTTTGGCCTATTCTTTTCTAGTCTTGCTCCTCTCCCAGGCAAATATCGGCCCGCCCTGCTTCTCCTGGGCCCTGCGTTGCCCCGCAGCTGGGCACCCTGGCCCCTTCACCCCGACGCCTGACCTGGTACCTTGAGCACAGTGGCTGCTCCAGTCACAGTCACCAAACAGGGTGGTGCCCACCCAGCCCAGCGGCCTTCTTGAGTTTAGCTTCCATTAAGGAGTGAGGTGCACTCTCTGATTTTTTGTGCGTGGGAAAACTTCGCATGGAAATTTTTAGACTCTTTGTCATAGATGAAGCATCAGTTAAAAAGCACCAAGTGACACAGTCTGAACCTAGGCTCTGTCCTAGGGCCCAGACCAAAGAAAGGGACAAATTTAAAGTTGTACAAACCGACAGTGGGAGGGCCGTCTATACTTAGGGAATTGTCTGTCAGAAGGGAAACCTCAAGTAGGTCGTAAGTATAGGGTGGGTTCTTTGGGGGATTTTTCTTCTATTGCTGATTCAGCTCCTACAATCAGATTTTTGTTGTTGTTCAACTCCACTTAAGGCAGACTAAATCCACTGATTCCGTGTTTATTCCTCTTACCTTGGCTAAACTCTGTTTTATGAGCTTTTTTCAGTTTCAGTAATCAGAAATCAGCTTTCATCATTTTAAGCCACCTACTCTGTGCATCTGCTCTGGAAACAACAAATTTGTTATCAAATGTGATGTTTTTTAATTCCTTGGTGTTCCCAGGACTCTTGGTTTCCAATATTCTGGTTGAGGCTGTTGGTCTAATTTCTTCCCACACTCCATAAGGTCCACTGTAAAGAAATGTCTGTACAGCAGGCAGAAGCTCCATGGGCTGGGACCAAGTGCGTCCCCAGAGGCACCGGGCACTCCATTCACAGCCCTGTTCTCTAGAAATAAAGGAAAGACGGAGGGCGTCTTCCCAGCATCCCGTGTCCACTTCCGACCTCAGGTAGGGAGTTAGCAAGCCAGCAGGCCTGGAGCTTTCAGAGCTGGATCTGCGCAGGGCTTGAAGGGGACTAGCAGAGCTGTGAGAGGGGGCTGCGGGGCAGCTAGAGGAGGCCGGGAGACCAGGCCACGCAGGTGGCGCTCCCCCAGGCTGCCCCAAAGTTGTAGTCAGGAAAAGGAGAGAGACAGAGACGGAGACAAAGACAGAGAGAGACAGAGAGAGACAGAGAGAGAGAGAGAGACAGAGAGAGAGAGAGGGAAACAGAGACAGAGACAGAGACAGAGACAGAGAGAGAAGAAATCCTTTTGGGTCCCCCATATATCCACTACCAGCAGCTGCGTCCTTCAGGAGCAGTTGATTTTCCCGTCTCTCTAATTTTTCCAACTGGAAGCTCTGTTTCTGAGAAATCATCCTACTGCAGGCCCACGTGTGCACACGCATACATCCATGCACGCGGGGGTTTTCCCCTATTCGGATTTGCAGAGGGTCAGAGAAAAAGGAAAGACTTTTTCTTCCTCCCCCCTTTTCTTAAAGAAAGAAACCTCCAGTAGGTTTGATCTAAACAAAATGGTTATTCAAATGGGTCCCCTACTAATTTCACAAAGATGCGTGATAATATCCAACATATGGCTTTAACTATGGTTTTCAGTATTAGGAATTGAATGCACATTTCAGGACACAAGTCTTGCTGATACGCCGTTGATAATGAGGAGAACTCTGGGCCGTTTGTTTCTCATTACCTTAAAGACAGCCTGGGGATCGTTTACCCGGGTCTCCGAGCGCCCAGATAAGCCCGCAGATGCGACGGGCGGCCGCGTCAGCTACTGCGGAGGCTGCACGGGTGGCTTGGGTGGCTCAGCAGGTCGGTCCTCCTGTGGGCAGCCACGAGGGACACTTCCCGAGGTCAAACCGAGCAGCACGGAAAAACAGAATCCTGCCTTCGTCGATGTCCGCGGGGTGCGGGCGCTGGAGCCAGACTACCCGGCACCAGCATTTAGCCGAGCAACCTAGAGCAAGTTGTAGATTCTCTGCCTCAGTGTCCTCGTCTGAGAAATGGGGACACGCCACGCTGTGGGGTCACTGAGACGGGAGCACAGAGCGGCTGCCTTCAGGGACAGCTCTCGGCCACCCGCTGGGCTGCTGCTCTTCCAGGCCTTTCCCCGGCCTCCCCAGCGGGACCTCTTCCCAGCGCCCCGCAGCTTCTTCCTTTTCCCGGCGGCCACAGGCCTGCTCCGGGCCACGCGCGTCGCCTGTCCTCCCCTGCGTGCCCGAGCCTGGGAGCCTCCGAGCCTCACCCCCAGTCCTTCTGGTGCCACTGCGCTCCCCACGCTGGATCCACACTGGAGGCAGAGGCCGGGCCTGAGGCTCACGGCCGCAGACCGCCCTGGGAGGAAGGGCGCTGCCCCACAGCCGCATGGACCGCGCATGAGGGCTGACCGTGCTGCATGCAGAGCACTTATATTTTAAAAACTGATTACAGTAAAAGACACACTGTCCTTAGCGCCGCTCAGACTCTGCCCTCACCTCAGACGCACCCATACCAGCGCTCCGGAGTCCTCTGTCCTGAGGGTCTTTAAGAGGTGCACTCAAAGGCAGGGTGACCGCCACCGCTACGCCACGCGACCGAGTCCTCGCCCACCTCCTCTGCCAGGTCTGGCACCATGGCACGCGGGCTTCCCCAGTCAAGATGGCTGTGCAGGGAGGTGTTTCAGATCAATCCAGGACCTCAGGCGACCATGACAACAGGGCGGGGAACTTAGGGCGGAGTTACGCTTCCTGGATGACACCACTCACACAGGCGGCACCCACGCGGGCCGGCACCCACGAGGCGCGCTGCGACTCCGCTTCTTCCTGTCCCCCGGGCTGCTCACGGTTGGCTCACAGATCTCCCAGGTTGGTCTCCCTTTATCTCATCTTCTCCCTCACAGTTTTCACCTCTCAGCGCCATGTTCGAAACTCTTCCTCCGCTTGGCCTCGCCCGTCACTGAGGCATGGTGCTTCGTCTCCGGGTCCCGCCGAGCGGCCCTGCCCAGGGCTGGAGGCGGCACTCAGGGACAGGTGCTCCCCTTGACTGCTGACCATTTTTTAAATCTTAAAATTATCTGAGGGGAGGAGGGTAGCCAAGGAATACACCAAATCCTTTTATATTGAAGGAAAAAATTATACTGAAGAATACTTGAAACGCTCAAAGTTAAAGCAACCAATTAGGAGCAATTTCCAATTTTTAAGAGAAAATTACAAAATTAAAACTTCTCTGAAGTTTAGTAAGACACCCAGATTCATATGGGAAAAATTAGCCTCAAAGCTCAGCACAGGCTTTGAAATGCATCGCGGCTGGCCTTGAACCCTGACGGCAGAGGAGCGCGTGATTGAGAATGCAGATTTTGGCGGGGGAGACCCTACCCTGCCGCAGTTTCCCCATCTGTAAGGGGGGGTTGATGATAACTTACGTAGTTCTGTGGAGACCCAGTGAGTCAGGATTCTGACGTGCTTGGAATACAAGCTGGTAGATAAAAATAAGATGAAATGAAATGAAAAGCACAAAGCCAGCAGCTGAAGCCGGGGACCCAACAGGGAGCTTCTGATGTCCAAGCTTTCATATCTTTTTAGGATGTCTGTGCCATCAAAATGAGTTTGCAGCCCCTTTCTGAGAATGGTTTCTGTGCAGACGCTACCAGGCCCAGGCGTTCCGGAGTGCGGCAGATTCCAGGGTGGGGAAAGATGGGAAGGGGGAATTGTTGCGTGTTTACCACCAGGTATGTTTTCATTACAGTTGACTCTCTCCTTTCTAGTAGAGGAGCAAGGCATCTCTGTCAGAACTGAGTGTGGCCTGAAGTCCGCGCGGTTTAGGGAAGGGAACCCCTGAACGCATGGCTGCCTGCTGCCTGCCTTGCACGTGCTCCGCGTGGCCCCGAGCTGCTCTGTGTGACCAAGTGATGCCAGCTGTCCCTGTCCTTACTGCCGTCCCGAGGATGGGGCGTATTGTAGCACTAGATACTGCTAGGGATGCCAAAAGCCCTGGCAATGACGTCAACTTAGAATAATGTATTGTACAAGGCAAGAGAGACCGCGGTGCCTTGATAAGGTGCAGTATTCCATTTGGCTTTCTAATACACAGGATTTGCGATTTTACCTTGCTGGGTACCACTTGGTTCTTTACAGCCTTTACCTTAGCTGTAGCTTTCCCATTCCTAAAGCCCAGGAAGCAAAACAACTCAGCAAATTCAATCGAGTCTTAATAATTCTGATGAACGGAGTGAAGAGGACGGAGGCTTGGGATAAACGTGGTTCTGATTTGTGCGGAGGAGGGACAGTGAGCTGCCGCGTGTAATTCAGGCAGAACGTGCGCCCTGCCCCGGACCCGACCGCGTGGGGCTGCGGCCCCCGGGACAGGAGTGGAAGCCCTTCCACACCACGCCCGGGCACACAGAATCCGGTGCAGAGGTGACCTTGGGGAAACGTCTTTTAAGAGCAGCTGACGCTCGCGCACTGGGGAGACCAGTGTCAGACGTGCGGAGCCGGAGAGGGGGCAGCGTGAGCCGCAGAGCCGGACTTTTAAACCCACACCGTGTCCAGGTGCCGACCCGCCTGTCACCTTCCACTGGCACGGAGCACCGTGCGCTCTGCGACCTGCTGCCCGAGGAGCTGCTCTGCTGCGTGCGGCACCGCGGGGGCTGTGTGCCACGCACGCTCAGGTAGGCAGTGTCACAGCGCGTCAGTGCTGACGGCTGACAGCGCCCAGCGCCGGCCCCGCACGCCACGGGCCCTCCTGGCAGGGCGCAGCCTGGCCGCGGCTCCAAAGCCCCGGTCCCCGTGCCCTTCGCTGACAGCGTGCTGTGGGGCGGCCTGTCTGGCAAACACAGGACAGGAACCTCTGCTGGCCACCTGCCTGCACCCATATGGCGGCCACTGACAAAGCCGTCACTTTCACAGAGAAGCCCTGGCACTACGCGCTCATCAGGCAGCTCTGAGGCCGCCCGCCCGGACACACTCTCCTGACTGATTCCGACAGCCTGGCTCTGCCGTCCTCGCCACAGGAACCGGAAGGGAGGAAGTCACCTGTGGGGCTGGGGAGCAGCCTGCTCTGCTTCCGGCCTGACGGCGAGGTGGCCACCAGCTACTGCAGCGTCCCACGGTGGCTGCACCAGCAATCACAGTGAGCGGGGCCGGCCTCACCGTCCAGACAGAGAGCAGGAAACCGGCGGAAGGTGCGTGCAGGGGTCAAAAGCTGAAAGGAAACTGAGGGTCCAGGGTCAACAGATTGCAGAGAATTCGACAAGAGAAAGACACTTTTACTCGCTATCCTTACAGGCCGATTTCAGTGTACGAGGAGACGTAAACACACACGCAGAAAGTTTATTCCTTCCCGTTTCCGTGCTTCCACCTTGCAAACTGCACGAGACTGCAGGCCCCAGCTGTCGCTGTGCCCGGGCAGTGTCTAGTGGGGGCGCTGGACCCACGGGGCCATAAAGAATGAAGCCAACACAAGGGGTGCTGGCTCAGGACGCAGCTTCCTGAGCTCCGGGTAAAGGAGGCTGAACAGAGTTAGATGACGCGCGTTACCAAGATTTTATTTTTGCGTTACAGTTAGTCTTGGAACATTCTATTTACAGAGAATTCAGGAAGAAAAAGTTGCAATGACGAAGAATGAAGGAGCCAGCATCCGAGAGTCAGCAGGAGGTGGCATCATCTGAACCCAGGTTCCCCGAGCGAGGCCCGGCCCTTCCGGGAGCGCCTGGGAGCTCACTGGGCCACGTCCCCGCGCACACTTGCCGTGCACACTCGTTCAGCACAGCGCCCTCACGCGCGCACAGTGTACCCTGACTGCGTCCTCCCGCGGCGCCGCTTCCCTGCTCACCCTCTCCTCCACCCGGCCCCTCCTGCTCCGCGGCGTCCTAGCCCTCGTCCTCCCTGATTGGCAGACCAGAGGGGACCGAGGAGCCTCGTCCTTCTGCATCTGGCTGCCGTCGCTAGCACGGTGACCCCGCGTGGACCGTTGTCCTGCGGGGCACCGCTCCCTTCTGCCCGTGGGGGAGAAACTCTCTGCCTGCTGTTCGTGCCCACATCGCATCTGCTCATCTGCTGACAGGCGCCACGCGGACTCGGCAACGCAGCCGCAGCGACCAGTGCCCGGCGTCACGCAGGTCTGCGGGTGTCCCTCGGGGCGCCCACTCCAGTTCCTCGGGCAGTGCCACCACGGAGGCGACAGCCAGGCCGCCCGGCAGCTGTCAGCAGTGTTTTTGGGAACCAAGGAGAGGTTTCCAGGAACACAGTGACACTTCACAGCCTCTCTTTTAGGAGCAGCTGTCGATCCCCAGGTTCTTTCCTTCGCCTTTCCCTGGGGATCCCCCTGCACCCCCTGCTGCTGCTGCAAGCCCTGCTCAGCTCATGAGATCGCTCTTGGGGTTGTGCCCCTCTGCTGCCTGCTGCCTAGGCCGCTGGCCGCAGGGGTCTCCACCTGCCCAGCTCTGTGCTGTCTTCTGACAACGAGAACACGCAGCTCCCTCTGCGCGTAGCCAGGCCTGGACTCCTCTGTGCCACCACCGCTGTGCCCACTCCTCGGCCTCCTCTTCACTCCTGCTGCTCTGCACAAGTCACAACCTGTGGGTCCCCAAGGAGGGTCGCCAGGCCTGTGGGTCCCCAAGAAGGGTCAGTCTCCCCCCTCATCTCAGTGGGACAGGAGACTCAGCACACTTTCCGTGCCTGACCAGTGAAATGGCTCTGAACCGTCTCGCCTTCGATTCTCATCCTAACTCACGTCTTCCCGACTGTCACACAGGCCCCCGTCACCCCTTCTTCAAGTGCTGGTGGAAATGTCTCCTTCTCCAGTGCGGGGCACGCTGCGCGTGTCAGCTTCCTACTCGGCGCGGCTCCTGTAGCCACGAGTACAGTGGCCCGACTCCGTGTTTGATTCCTAAGTCAGAAGAGATACTGGAAGCAGCAGCGGCGGAGGCCGGGGTCCCCGCGGTCACTCGTGTTGAGGGCCTGTGCGTAAGGTCAGGAGCTCTGCTCCTTTGCCTCTCCAAGTTTAAGGAGCCGGCTAGAGCTGGGAAAAGGCCCGCAGTGGGCGGCGGAGACCAAGGTTCAGCTCCGGACCCCCCACCCGCAGACGCTCAGGCGTGAATGTCTGACATCTCAGTCCCTGGGGCAGTGCTGGGGAAGCTCATTTCAAGGGACACCTCTGACCCCCCAGCTGCTGTCCCACTCACCCACTGTGGCCTGAGACATAGTGTAGCATGCCTCTGCTTACAACAGCTGTCCGAGTAAACAAGCGACAAAGCACGTGGGGGGCGCACAGTGGAGGTAAGCGGCTGCGACTCTGCAGGACGAGGCTTTCGGCTTTTGGCAGAGCCCAGCTCATGCGGGTGTTGGAGAGAGATCGTGTGGCAGAAGGAAACCCTGCCGTTAATTCCTTCAAATCCCTAAGGTCAGCGTCAAGCAGGGGGCTTCTGGAACCTGGTCTAACCGGCGAGGAGGAGGAAGCGGCCCGAGCTGAGCAGCACGTCACCGGCTCATCCACCAGCCTCTTCCAGCCCCGCGCTCCAGGTCTGCGTGCCCAGCCTGACATGGCAGCCACCTTTGTCCCGTGGGACTCAGGGCTTGGCTGGAAGGAATTTAGATAAACTAATAATTGCACGGGGATGTGGTTTGCTATGCAGAGGGCCAGACTGTGTTTAAATGTCTGGAATTCCTGGCGTCACTAAGAATTGTAACTTCTGCCTCAATGCAACACACAAATAATGTTGCCAAACACTTCCAGGCACAAGGTATTATTTCTGGTCTGAAACAGGCACGGCCCTCGGTGCTAAAAACAGGAGCCTGGGGGACTGATCTCGGCTAGAAGGGGATGAGACTCTGGAACTCTGGGCAGGGCCTCGCTTGGAGGAGCGCCTGCTGGAGTGACGGACGGCATCTCAGTGGGGTGACAGTGAGGACGTGCCTGGCACTTGGGGGACCACCTGGAGACCGCCAAGGTGTGGAGGAACAGCGGGCAGGAGCCCACGGCAGGACTGTGCTGGCCTTTCTCAAGGCCCGGTCACCTTTAATGCTCACAGCAACTGCTCCACACACGAGGAACCTTAAGCTTGGCGAGGTGACGCACCGCACCCAGAGCACCCCGGCTCCAGGCGGGCACTGGGATTGGAGCCCAGGGCTTTCTCCTCGCATGGTACCAAGCAGCCTCCGTAGGGAGTCGCTCAGAGCTGGCCGCACGGCGGGCGCCCTGTGTCCAACCCCCTCCCCCTCTCCGCTCAAACCCTGGCTCCGTCCTTCGCTGCCTGTGTGGCTGAGAATGAGGCACGGAGCCGGGCTGCCCCCCGGTTTTCTGATGATAAAATGAGGGTGACGGGGATGATCTTTGTTCACATTATGAAGTAAGACTCCTCTGTCCTTCTTCCTTTCCTTCTTCCTTTCCTTTCTCCCTTCTCATTCACCTTCCTTCTCCTTCCTTTCTCCTTCCCTCCCGTCTTCCGTTCTTTTTCTGCATGGAGATACTCAGTTTTCCTAGCAATGTCTAGTGAAGGGCCTCTCCTTTCCCCACTGTGTGCTCCTGCACCCTCTCAAACATCAGCTCATCAGATGTGAATCGGTTTATTTCTGGGCTCTCTATTTCATTGGTCTATGTGCCTGTTTTTAATGCTGATACCATACTGTAGTACAGTACTTTTGTAATATATTTTAAAGTCAGCCAGCAGTGTCTCCAGGTTTATTCTGCTTCTGAATTGCTTTGGTTACTTTGAGTCTTTTACTTCCATATATGTTTTAGGACTTTTTTTTTTTTTCCTGTTTCTGTAAAAAATGTCCTTGGAATTCTGACAGGGGTTGTATTGTCATTAGTTGATCTGCATGGTTGAATCGACCCTGCTCCCCGAGTGGCACCCACTAGGTCATGGTAGTTGACTTTTTTAATGTGCTGTGAGTGTAACTTGCCAATTTTTTTTAAGGACTTCTTGGGTCCATGTTCATCTAGGGTATTGGAGTGTCATTTTCTTAGAGTATCTTTGGTTTTGGTTTCAGGGTAATACTGTTACTGTCCTCATTTTAAAAAAAAGTTTCCTCTACTTCTGTTCTTTGGAAAGAGTCTAAGAAGGATTGGTATTGATTCATCTTTAAATGTTCGATAGAATTCGACTGTGAACCATCTGGCCTGCGTTTGATCCCACCTCCCTGTGTGCTGTTAGCCTGTTTTAGACTTTCTGCTCCTCTCCAGTTAGTGGTGAGAGGTCACATGGTTCTAGGAAACGCTCCTGCTCTTCCAAGTTGTCTAAGATGTGGCACAGACAATAGTCCTTTACGATCTTTTTATCTCAGTACCACTGGTTGTATTGTCCCCTTTTATTTCTAATTTTGTTTATTGGAGTCATTTCTTTTCTCCTTCTTAGTCTACCTAAGGGCTTGTTAATTTGTATTTTTGATCCTTTGGCTCTTACAACAAAAGCAAACACAGAAACATGAAAATGCGCCAAACTAAAAGCTTCTGCGCAGTAAAGGAGCCCACAAATGAAAAGCAGCCTTTCTTAGGAATATGAAAAGTGTTTGCAAACCATGTATCTGATAAGGGGTTAGTAACCAAAATACATAAGGAACTCTTGCAACTCAATGGCAAAAGCCACCAAAACAGACCAACAAAAACCCAGGTAGACTAATTTAAAGACTGGAAAAGGGATTGAAAAAACATGTCTCCAAAGCAAACATGCATGCCCAACACTTACGCGAAACGGTCACAGACAACACGTGTGTTCCAGCAACTCCGAAGGAAGGGAAATCCTGCACCCACGGCGGAGACGAGGAAGCAGCCAAAATGCCCCGCAATGGGCGATGCACAAAGACATTGCTGTGCGCACATCCAGTAGGAAACTATCGGCCCTAGAAGAAGGGAATTCTAATGCTTGCCACAGCATCTAGAGGACCACGTGCTACATAAAATAAGCTGGGCGTGGAAGGACAAATGTCACATAAGGAACATGGCGAACCTGGAACACACTCCTGTGAGCAGAGGATAGAGTGTTGGTTGTCGGGGGCCGGGAGAGGAGAAAAACCAGGAACCATGGGTCAGAGGACACAAAGCTTCAGCTACACAAGAGGAGCAGGAGGGGCGATCCAACACACCAGACTGTTTCAGTTAAAAAACACTGATTACAGTAAAAGTCACATGGCCATTACTCCCCTTCAAAAGCCTCTCCCTCTTCAAATACGCTTATCCCAGCGCCGCTCTCTGAAGCAGAGCTGGAGTCCTCCTCCTCAGTGTCCGTCCATGGGATCAGCAACACAGCAAGTGCCACTGCCGGGCGCAATCCAAGGGAGAGGCAGCACCTCAAAACACGGCGCCGGGTCCTCATCCGCTTCCTTCACCGGGTCTGGCACCAAGTGACTTCTGGCTCCTCTCCAAGTCAAAATGACCCAGAAAGGTGAACATTTTAAATTGATCCAGGACACCGCGGGAGCCAGGACAGCACGACTACAGACGCTGGGGAAAGCAGACTTCAGAGCTGCCGTGGGGCAGCAATGTGAGCGGATTAATGTCAATGTCTTTTTGTTGTTGTTTTTGAGACAGGGTCTTGCTGTGTAGTTCAGGCTGGCCACGAACTCACTATGTAGTTGAAGCTAGCCTCGAACTCATAGTGATCTTCCTGCCTCAGCATCCCAAGTGTTGGAATTACAGGCATGCACAACCACACCCAGCTCAATGTGTCTTTTAACCGTAAAAAAATTTTAAAATTTAAACATTCTCCATAGTTTTTGGTCAAACCTCACCAGGCCTAGAGATACAGCATAATTTTATAGTTAATAATGCTCTGTTGTATAGTTAAACATTTGCTAAGAGAGATCATGTTAAGTGATTTTCTCTCAAAATAATAACAATAAATAAAGAAGGTGAACTGTTGGAAGTGCCAGGTAGATTTTTGGCATAGATTGTGGGGATTGTTTTGCAAGCACACACTTATCTCCAAACCCATCAAATTCTAGACATCAAATAAGCACAGCTTTTTGTAAGCCAACCACATCTCACAAAGAGGCTTAAATAAAAGTAGTACTGTTGAATAAGCAAAAAGAATATGGACTGGTACTGTGCTTCCAGACGCTCAGATACTAACCTTCCGCAAGCATGCCAGCTTCTCTCTTCAGCCCAGGCCTCGAGGGAGGAGCCCAGGGTACCCCGGAGACCACGCCCCCCCAAGCCACACAGGGCAGACCCCCCCACCGGTGCCCTGCAGATGACCATAGTGAGTGGCCCATCGCCTTTTCCGCCCAGTTTCAGCGTTGCCCACCTACCTATGTCCCAAAGAACATTGCTCAGAGGCTATAATCTCTCAGAAATTCACATTTCTTTAATGTTTCACCGCATGCTGGAACACACCAGTAAAGATTTGCTGGGCACATGTGGAAAACATTAGTTACTATGTAGATTCGGGCAAAAGTTGGTATTCAAATAAATCAGACAGATCCTTTATCTAACCACCATTAATGCAAAGCCTGGATTCAACATTTTCTAACTGTGGACAAGGTTCAAATTTTTAAAAATCCCCTCAGTTGCAAAGAACTCAAGTTTGTAGGTATAATAGTGCTTTCTCCCCAGCCAGCAACATACGTGAACCAATGCCACAGAAGCTCACGATGGTGCGTGGATATATTAAACAAAGATAAGGCACCCAGCAATTGGATGGGATTATAAAAAATTAGTCAATGGGGTAAATGAAATTCTTTTTAAGTTAATCATTAGCATTTCTCCAGGAAACAAACAACTGAGACTATTGTCTTATTTCCAAAGGTTGCCCAAGGGTGAACAAAAATGTTTAATTTCATTAGAGGCAATACATAATCCATGGTGGCCATACAATCATCATATGCATATGTGTCTGACCATAAAAATACCTCAAGGAACAGGAAGGCAAAGCCAAAATAAGATACATGAGGACATTTTTGTACAGTGCTTAAACATGTATTTGCTCCAAACACACACACAAATAATGTGTTTATTGCTGAAATGTGGCCACCTGGCCATTAGTGTGAGCTGCTGGGTGTCAGAAAGGGAGAGACCGCCCTGGTGTTCAGTCTTGTCTCTAGACACTGAGAACTGATACAGAGAAACTGCAAAAACAATTCATCATACACATCAAAGCACAAAGGAAAGAAAAAATCAGAATATTAAGCCTTTAAGCGGCCAAAAAATTACAAAAATATTTTTATTTTCAAGGTTAAACAGTCAATACAGTTGAGTCACAAGCCTTTAGTCACTGAAGGTAATAAATGCCATTAAATGCAGTGACAGTAAGTGAGGAACTTTGCAAGGTAGGGGGGGCGCCGCACACAAGAGCCTGCACGCGTGAGAATCTGTGATTATTATCCACTATTACTCCCTTTTTCCAGAAATTGATCTTAACAAAGGGATGTGTCACATATTTTTATGTCCTTTGTGTATTTTTTTCACACAGAATAAACATTTAAGATAGTTTCCTTGAGGTGAAACCTTTAAAAAGAGATGAAAATCACACTGCGACATGAAGATAAACTCGACTCCGGCCCGAGGTTTGTGGTCCTGCCTTGAATGAACCAGAGGAGAGAAATTCCACCAAGGGAGGACAAACTCACAATGAACCGAGCTCTAAATGCTTATCCTTTGCAATTCATATTTTTAACTCAAAAACACAAAACAGCGTGCCACTCCAATATAATGACAAGTTTATTTTCAAGGCCTTTAAGTGTGCTATTCAGAGGTGGGGGACATGGAAATCCTTCCGGGCACCCACTGTCCTCCCCGACTGCCACGCCCCATGAGACGGCGGACCTGAACATGTGGGACCGGAACGTGCTAAGGGTGAACACGTCCCCCTAAAACAGCACACTGGACCCGCGTCTCCACAGGATGTCACCTGACTTGGGGACAGAGTCCTCATGGAGTAATGAGGCTGAACTGAAGCCACCCGATGCAGCCTGGGTCCCCTCTGTGGGAGGATCCATGAGAGATACGGGCCTAGGCCCCAGGAAGCCCGGGACCGGAGCACTGCATGTGCCGGCCGGGCGACGCCACAGATCGTAGTGCAGGCTGGGCCCTCGGGAGAGACAGGAAGGTCCCCTCTGGGTGTTGGAAGGTGTGGCCCCGCCCACGACCCCCTGGCTGCAGACTTCTCCGGGACATGGGATTCTGTCCTGTTAAGCCACCCAGCTTGTAGGACGTTGCTTCGCCAGCCCTAGGAAAGCACCACCCCAGGAGGGCGTGGCGCTCCTGTCCCGGCCACCTGCCCTGCTGCAGAGCTGGCCACAGGATCCCCTCCTTGGTCCTGCGACACAGCTCACAGGAGCAACCACCCTTGGCTCCGGCGACAGACTGGTGCTGGTCTGCACGGCTGTCACCGTCCTTTGCTGCACCGTGCGCCAAAGACGCAGACCTCTGGGAGTGTGTCCCGCACGTGCCCGCAGCCAGCTCCAAGGAGAAGGCAAGGAAGCCGTCCTGGTCACGTGTCCACCTTAGTTACCGCGTTAGACGTCACCACCCTCTCTCTTTGATCTTTCTGGATTATGAAGCAGTGTAATTTTCCAGGATGACAGTGGTTTGGGGTTAGGAGAAAAGGCACGCTCAAAATGCAGCCAGCGTTCAAGGCAGAGCCAGCTCCCGGGCTGCATCGCTAAGGAAGATGTTCTTCCTTCGCCCGGGACCCCGTCCACCCTGGCAGAGTCCTGCATCTGACAACGACGGTGAGGATGACAGCAATGACCACTAGTGCTGAGCACGTGCCACCTGCCAAGCCAAATCCTCGTGCTTCATCTCGGCTCCAGGATGGCCTTGAAACAGGCCTTGGTACTTTCTCAGACGAAGAAAACCCTGAGGATATAAACAATTTTCTCCAGATAAGAGGATGGGCGAGTGCCAGGGCCCACTGTTACGCACTGCTCAGCACCCCCGCTGGTGTCTACACCCCCGGTGTCCTCTGGTTGGGGCTCAGGGCTGTGACGAGGACCCCGGTGCTTCTTGTCTGGATCGAAGCTGCTGTTCCCACCGTCAGCAGGGGCCCGGCGTCTGGTGTTAACATTCTGCCCCCTGAAACTCACAGTGAGCCAATCAGGGGCCACCTTCAACACCGTTTGATAATTTATGTGGATTTAAAAGCAGCCAGAGCGTTGAATCTGACTTCAGGCCAGCCACCAGCATTAATCACCCCGCAAACGCCGTGTGATCGGGCTGGAGGGAGGGTACAACAGACGCACATTCACACGGTGAAAGCCGCACACTTCCGAGCCTGGCAGTTCCGGTACGCTCTGCGCACGGAAGTGTCACTCAGTGGCCAGCACAGCTTCACAGGGCTTCAGCAGGAGGAACGAGCAATCAGTCGGTCAAAGCAATAGGCCCTCCCGCCTCGGACGCGCCCCCCGCAGCTGCGAGCCAGTGGCCAGGGTACAAAGCCCATCGGCGCCTCCTCACTCGGGCACGCACACGTGGCAAAGGGCAGTCCTGGACTCCAACACGGTCACTACTGACTCTCCAGGCACACCTCCCTGCACCGGCCCCTCGCAGACAAGAGGCGACCCGGTGGCGTCCTGCCGGGAGACGCCACGCACGTCACTTTCTCTGCCTGGAGACCAGGTGCTCTCTAATTATGTCTGCACTTGTGTCCATGGCCCCGCCTCTGGGGGTGTCTGGCCCCGATTACACAGAATGATCAGAAGACGACGCAGTTCTCCTCGTGTCTCTGCAGGAGGTCCAGAATAAAGAGACCACGCTGCAAGAGACGAGGGAGCCAGCTCTCGGGAGAAGGCTCCAGGCGGCGAACCTCTGTCCCGTACAGCACCTGTGCCACAGCTCCACAATTCCCGCCAGTTATTTCGGGGTCAAACTCAGCTCTGTTCCTGTGGACCGGGCCGCTCTGGGGAAGGCCACGCACTCCTGCGCCTTAGTTTACCATGGGAAGGATACGCTCCTTTTGTGAAAATCAACACAAATCCACGGTTTGGCCCCGCCACTTCCTGTCCTGTTATCATCACTAGTAGTAACGTGGTATTTTGCAACCATGAATAGTCACTTGGGAAAGTGACTATTTGCTTAACTATTTCATTAATTGACTTACATTCGCACCTCAGTGGGAAATGCTTAGCAATCGTGTTTGTTTTTTTGTCCTTCTGCCATGAATATTAACCTCGAACTCATTAGCGCCAACAGAGCCAGCCAGTACCAACAGCCTCCTCCTACGCAGCTCTGCCTCACAGAGGACCCTGCACAGCCCCTGGGGCCCACCGAGCTCTGTCCGGCCGGAAGTCTCCATCCCAGAGCCCCGGCTTCTTCCACGTGGTGTGATCACTGTACATCCTCACCAAGAGGAAAGCAGACGGCTCGCACTCTGCCTTGCATTTAGCACGGCAAAGGCTGACTGGCTGGTTTTGAAACTATAGTGTCGAATCGCTCCTAACCCCTCTTGAAGTCCTTCTACCCCACCTCAATGGGAAGGTAAGAGAAGACAGACTCCATCTACTCGCTCGTCTTCTCTGACAACCAAGAGTTTGTATGGATGAACAGCTGTCTAGAAGGAGACTTATTAGCTAGTTATTTAGAACTGTGGTCTCAGCCAGGTGCGGTGATGCATGCCCATAAGCCAGCACTCGGGAAGCTGAGGCAGGAGAAACGCTGGGAGTTCGAGGCCTGCCTGGGCTACATGGTGAGTTTGAGGCCAACCTGAACTACATGACAAAACCCTGTCTCAGCAAACAAAGCAATAACAACAAAAAAGAACAGTGGTTCTCAAACTCGGCTATCCACTGGCATTACATAAGGAGCTTTAAAAACGCCACTGCCCAGAGGTCGGCCTTGGAAGTTCCTGTCTGGTTGGTCTGCAGTGTGGTGGGAGCATCAGGAATTTTCAGAGGTGCCCATGGGATGCTAAAATGGATAAAGTTTGAAAACTGGGCAAGTCGGACTTGAGTAGATTCAGCAAGTTCAGAGAGGATATAAAAACTAAAGGTCTGAACACACCTTAGCTTCTCTTTGGGAAGCAGGGACCCGTCACCAGAAATTCCCGAAACGCTCCTGTTCACAGTGGTGCAAAGTTTGGGGTTCACTTTCCCTCTGCAACTTCCCTAATATCCTTCTTTCTTTTAGAGTCTTATTCCTTGGGTTTTGAATTTTTATTTAAAGACATTTAAAAACATGATTGAAATCCACTCTGATCTTCCTTTTTCTATGCCGTGCCTTTCAATAAAGATCAACTTTCGGACAAAGTTGCAGCAAACAAACCCTTCTTTTTGAAGTTGCTTAGTAAAAAAATTCTTCTCAATACGAATCCCAGCAATAAAAACAGTGCAGTCGGTATGAAAGGGCCACGGTTTCCCAAACAGCGACTGGGTTACCGAGCGCCGAGAGGACGCGCCAGGGACACCAGGTGAAGACAGGATCCTGTTGCTAACGGCTCACGTCGGTGAGCTGAGAAGCCAGTGCGGTCCGGAATATTTGGCCTTCATTTGGAATTTCCTCCTTTTTTTCTTGGAGCATAAGTCCTTAGCACTAATGCCATGCAGTTATTTTTGCAGGATTTATTTTCTTTTCCTTTTTGTCATTCAATATTCAGAACGACATGAATTGCACCTCGCTCTTCACATGGAGAACGAATTCAGCAAGATCTCAAGCCCGTGAGTCCTCTCTGCTTGGAAGGGGCGATGGATTTCTGCTTCCCCGGGGTCCACGCAGCCCACAGCACGGTGACCTCAAGTCCCCGCAGGGAGCTTTCTGTGGGGCTCTTCCTGTCACACCAGCTGGCCGTATTAGAGGAAAAGAGCCTATTAAGCAGCTTTTAAAAATCTGTTTTTCGTTTGTCTGCCTGTCCCCCAAGAAAGCAAAGCACGGGCCGGAGCGGTGTCCCCTGGGCCTGCCCAGTCCCTGGCAGGAGAGATGAAGGGTCCCTAAGTGACTCTGTGCCACAGCTCCTGGTCACTCATGCCGGATTCTTCAAACACCTTCCGGAAGCACCGTCACACCCAGGGGTGGCATCTTGGTGCGGGCAGCTTCCAGAAAGCATCCCACCCGCGGTCCCCAGTCCTGAGCTCGCCGGGCCGCAGCTCTTCTTCTCCCTGCTCCTGAGCCCCGTCCTTAGCCAGGGCTGTGGTGCCCAAGCCTCAGTGCCCATCAGAACCACCAAGAGGGCGCAGGGGGCACGGGAAGCCAGATCACAGTACCTCGGTCCCGCGCCAGCGCACACCCACTTCACAGGAGACCTCCTTCATAGGGGACTCAGGGCTCCGCGATCCCCGAGCAGGCGCCGGGTTGAGGAAACGCGTTCCTACCGTGAGCCTCTGGCCTGAGCGCGCACTAAGGCCCCACTTCCACAGTGACAGCTCCCGGAGTGGCTCATCGGTCCACTTCACCTTTTTGAACTCCGAGCCTCAGGTATCTCATCTGTAAAGTGAACACATTTCTGAAAAAAACAACAACAAAAAAAAATCAATAAACTTTGTGTCTTAAAATAGTGTTAGATTTACAGAAAAACTGGATGGATAACACAGCATTCCCATCTACAAGTCCTCCGTAGCCAGGCTCCCTATTTTGAATATCTTGCATTAGTGCAGTGTACTTGTTACAGTTCATGAACCAGTATGGATACAGATGACGAACCAAAGTCCGTGGCTTCCAGTAAGGCTGCACCTTTGAGCTGCATGCTTCTTGTGCTTGGAAAGCGGGACGTCACGTTTCCATCATTACAGCGCTAACACTGCCGATCCATTTCATGGTGGGAAAGTCTTCTGCTTTCACCTCTCCTTCCCAGCCTCTTCCCCACTGCCCACCAATCTTTCCATCCTTTGCGTGGCTTGGTCCTTTGCACAATGCCATCAGTTGGAATTATACAGGATGCAGCCTTTCAGACTGGTTTCTTTCACCCAGCAATGTTTGCTTAAGTTCCTTCATGTCCTTTGGCGATGTGACAGCCCATTTCTTTTAACACGGAATAAGGTTCTGTTGTCCAATGGACCACACTCGTTTTGTCCACCCACCTACTCAGGGGCATCGCCACTGCTTCCAGATTTGGGCGACGATGGACACAGCTGCTGCAAATATTGATGGGCAGGTTTGGTACGTATGTAAGTTTCCACTCACCTGGGGTACATACCGAGAAGCAGGCACAGGCTGAGATTGTTTACCTCCGTCAGAGACTGCCAAACTGTCTGCCAAGGTGGTTTCACCATTTTGCACTCCAGCGAGCAATGGCTGGGCGCGCGGCTGCTGCTTCTCCTCGCCAGCACTGAGCACTGTTGATGGGAAGCATATTTCACCTGCTCATTTGCCATCTGTCTTTCAGGAGGTGTCTCTGCAGCTCCCTTACCTGTTTCTAATTGTTTCATTTGTTTTCCTATCATTGAATTTGAGTTACTTTAATATTTTCAATACTGATCTTTTTCCATACTCATAAATATTTTCTCCCTGTTTATGAGTTACCTTTTAATTTTCCTAACATTGTTCTTAGCAGAAGAGGAGCTTGTAATCTAAATACAGTCCAACTTACCAATATTTTTCTTTTGTAGATCATGCTTTTGTTATATCTTCAAGCCCATCACCTAACCAAGGCCATCTACCTTGTCTCCTATGCCATCTTTAAGAAGTTTGGTGGTTCGTGTTTTATATTTAGGTCTACGATCCATTTTGAACTAATGTTATGAGAGGTGTAAGGTCTGTGTCTAGGTTGTTTTTGTTCGCTTGCTTTTGGCATGTAATGCACAAGGGCTCCCGCCGCGTTTGTTGAAAAGACTCCTCTCCATTGACTTGGCTTCACTGCTTTGCTGAAGATTTGCTGACTGCATTTCTGGAGTGTATTTCTGGGCTCCCCCTCCGTCTCCACTGATCGGCTTCTCTGTTCTTTTGCCAGGGTCGCGTGTAGGTGGCTGTGGGTTTAGAGCAAGCACTAACTTGAGCACTGTCTGTCCCCAGCCCTGGGCTCCTCTTTCAGCCATGTGCTGGCTGTCTGGGGTCTTTCGCCTTCATGGGAACTTTAGAATCACTTTTTGGAGATCTACAAACACTTTGCTAGGATTTTGGCTTTGGTCGCACTGAATCTATAACTGGAACTGGGAAGAACTGACACCTTAACAATACGGAATCTTCCTGTCTTTCCACTTCTTTAGCTCTTCTTTGACTCTTTTTCATGAGAGTTTTATAGTTTTCTTCATATCAATTCTGTAACTATTCCAGTAGATTTTAACTAAGAATTTCATTTTTGAGGACACAAATGCGAACCGTGTTTTGTTTTCATTTTAACTCTGTTACGAGCAGGTGTAGGAAGGCACCTGACTCTTTAGTACTGATCTCGTGCGTGGTTAGTATTCTCTAGAGGAACAGAACTGACAGAATATGAGTATATATATATATATATATATATATATATATATATATACTTAGAGGGTTACAGCGGGGAGGCCTGCAGCGGCTGCCTGTGCACTGCAGAGACTGAGGACCCAGGGCTGCTCAGCTCACGAGGCTGGAAGCCACAGGACAAGGGACCACGGAAACAGCACCAGCCCGTCACCACAGGCCTGGAGGCTCCCCGGTAAGTCTCTGTGCTGGGTTTGCCTTGAAAGCCTGAAGAAACTGGAGGTTCCTCGTAGACTACACACAGCAAGTCCCAAACTCTTGTCTCCACTCTGATGGTCTTTTAACTGGTATCCTGGGGTCATTCGTGCTTCCAAGGGCTGTCAATAGAGCTGGATTACCAGTCACCACACTTGTGACTGTTTTCTGTTTGTCATTCGTTTTTCTATTAAAATTTCTCCCTTTTCTTTTCTGTCCTCTTTGATTTTAATTCAGCATTTTACATGATTTTATTTTCTCTCCTAGCAGATAAATGACATGTATTTAAAAAAAAAAAAAAGGTCAGTTACCACGTGGGTTTGCAGCATCCTTTGCAGTTTCCCTAAGTTCTCCTCCAGGTAGCACTGATGGCGCACAGTTGGTGCAGCCCTCGCCCCGGGCATTCCCGACCTCTTCCTCCCTTCCCCTAGGATAAGAGATAGGACCGCCTGCTACACTGCCGTGGCTGCTCTAGCTGGAAACGCGTCTCCTCAGTAACTGAGAATCAATGGGATGTTGTCATACCTTCCCTTGCTCCTTCTCTCATGCTGATCCTACAGTCTGTAGATCTCAGATTGTGCTCTAGGCCATTTTCTTTTTTCTGAAGTTTCTCTTTTAGCACTTTTTTCAAGGTGTGTCTACTGGTGACAATTTTCTTTAGTTTTTTTCTGAGAAATTTTTAATTCCTATTTCATTTTGAAGAGTCATTTTGCTGTAAACAGAACTCTAGGTCGGTGTGGCTTCTTTCCTCTTCTCCTGGCTTTCTCATTGTGCATATGTTATTACATTTTTCACTGTTCTTGGATATTGTAGGTCTTGCATTTTATTTGTTTTTTGGGTTTTTTTGTTGTTGTTGTTGTTCTTGTTGATTTTTTGGTACCAGGGATTAAACTCACAACTTTGCACCTGCCAGGCAGGCACTTACTCCACTGAGTTAAATCCCTGGCCTTATTTTTTGAGACAAGGTCTCATTATGCAGTTCAGGCTGGCCTTGTGCTCCCGTTGTAGCCCAGGCTGGTCTCAAACTCACATCGATCCTCCTGCCTCAGCCTCCCGAGTGCTGGTATTAAAGGCGTTCGCCACCATGCCCGGCTTACATCTTGCATTTTAATTTTCACAGTTTCTGTTGCTCTATCTTTGAGATCACTGATTAATTTTCCTTAGGGCATGTATGGCCTACTAATGACCCCAGCAAAGGCTTTCTCAATTTCTGTTAAGTTGGGTTGATAGCACTTCTTTTGGTTTTTGCTTTGATTCTCTTTGCCTGTGTTACCTTTCTGCTTTCGCTTGCTGTCTACTTTTCCCACTAGAACTCTTGATGTGTTCATCAGAGGTGTTTCAACTTTCATCGTGCAGTCTGGCTTTGGTGTCCGTTTTCTCTTCTTGGGCTGTGGCTTTCCTTTCCTTCTGGCAAGGCTGTGACTTCCTGTGGAGAGCAGGATATGGTGCCTCTGACAGTAGGAATCAAGGCCGTCGGTTCTGGGATGAGTTTAGTGTTTTGTGTCACTGAAGATGCTGGAGGTTTCCATTTCATCTCTGCTGGTTCTTTGCCCTCTCCCTGCCGTCCTGTGGGTTTCCCTCAGAGCTGCTTCTCAGGGGCTGCTCTGACCGGGCCTTGCCCCGCAGTCACCGTCTTGAGTTGTGGAAGGGGAGCCATCTGCAATTCTGAGATTCAGCTTCGAGTCTGCTGTGGGCAGATTCCGTGCACCATGGCACTTGGGGTCTTCTTATGCCCTTTTCCCTGCCAGATGTGAGCCAGAGGGTGGCGTGTGCTGGAGACATCTGAGTGTCACGGCATCCACGTCGTGGACAGTGTGCTGGGAATGTTTCAAAGTGGTTCTTTCTCCTTCCTCCTGCTGGACCTGTGGGCAACTGCCCTCCCACCCTGACGCCGAGGGCCCGGAGGAGTGCTTACAGGTGAAACGCTCAGAGGGGAGGTGTCCATACCCCTGGGGCCATGGCGTTTTTACCTCCCCGCGAGGTCCACGCTGAGCCTCCTGCAGTCTGTCCTCATCAGTGACAGCGTGCTCGTCGTGGTCACTGCTCCTGTGGCTTCTGTCCTAGAAGGCTCACGCGGGCTGCCGCCCTCCTCTCTTCAGTGCGCAGGCCCTGGACCCCCCCTTCTCTCACCGATGCCCCACTGTCAGCTGTTTGCTCTGGCACAGAGTGTCTGATGACTTCCACCTCTGCACGGCTCAGAGCTCCACATGTTTCTTAATTCATGAGATGAGTGAGAACACTGAGGTGATGCGTGTGAAATGCCCTGACAGTGTCTGCGGAACAGAAGCCATAACCATAGCAACCACTCCCTTTCCCAGTATTCACATGTGTCCTGGGTCCTATCGAGATGTCCCCCAAGAGCCATGAGCTCACAGGGGGACCTTTGGAAGGTGCTGGACTATGGGGCTCATAGCCATAGTGTCACAGGCAGATGAGTTAGATAGAAATATTGTAGGCAGGCGGACAGGGCTGGACCCTGGAAGGAGCCAGTGCAGAAATGCAGATACCTTGTGACTGTGGGGGAGACAGACACCTCCCACTGCGGGCCAGACCTCAAGACAGAAGATAAAACAAATGCACCGCATACTTCCTAAGGATAAACATCAGGGATTGATGTTCTAAATAGGTCTCTACCACCCTGAGGAAGCCAGAATCACTACCCTAACCCCTACAGCCAGAGCCCCTGTTCTGTATTCAAGCCCACTATGTGACTTGCTTCCCCATTTCCCCCCAATTTAATCAGTTTTACTTGAGCAATTACACTTGTGATCTTATTGGTGGGCCATAGTTCTGTCCTACCTCATGCCCACTGTGTGAGTTCCCATTCTGGGCCTGCCTCACCTTGTGGTTTTGCTCTATAAAAGTCCCCAGAAATGACAGTCCTTGGCAACCCATGGGGGACCCCTTCTGTCTCTCTCTCTTTAGACAGAAGCTTTGTTTCTCTCAATAAATATATTCTGCTCTTAACCTCTGTTGTTCCTAAAATTCATTCTTTGATTTTAGAGAACACAAACTCGTACTGGACACATAGTAGGTTGCAAGTTTCTTTCCCCTATATCAATAGTATGTGGGGTGTGGTCAGAAGGAAGGGGTCACTGGGATGCAATCTGCAAGGGCTCATCTCCCCGACTCCTCTCTTTTCTACCACTTCCTGCCCCGAGCAGCTGTCCTGTGCCCTGCCCCTGCCTGGAGCCTCTGACTATGGGCTGCAACCTGGATGCTGTCAGCTAGAGCAGACCTCTCCTCCTGGAGGACACGGGGGTCAGGTGTTGCACCTCATGGAGGAGAAGGAAGAAGGTAGTGTGACTGGCCAGTTCTCAGGAATGTCTGTCACGTGGGCAGAAGGTATTTGTCTCATTTGACGCTTGTGGAGACCGAGCTCTGGCAGGCTGCTGTGCCTCAGGGAGGATTCAGAGCCCAGGGTGGGCTGTGCGGACCCTGCCTATCCCTCGCTGCCTCAGTGGCTGCAGCGGAGCTCCCACGGGCCCCGAGCCCCTCCCCAGGCACTGTCGCCCCAGTCACTGCTCGCCTCGGGGTCTGCACGCCCAGCAGTCTGCCCCCTGGGTCTTGCAGCGTCCCCGGACCTCACTCGGTAACAGATGGACAGCCGGAGGCAGGCGAGGGAAGAGGGCACACAGCGGGGCTGGGGCATCAGTGTCGGCGAGCGCTCCAGGACCCTGCCCTGCAGGGCGGTGTCCGCCCACCGACTGGCCAGCCACAGTGTCCCAGCGACAGGAAGGACAGACATAAAGACGGACTGACGCAGACTACCTGGACGGAGAGTGGAATTCAAGGTCTCGGCTGGAGGAGGAAGGCGAAAGGAGGCCGGGCCAGGCTCCTGGGATCCGGCTCGGGAGCGGCCGCAGCCTCAGGGGTCTCTCTCCCGGGGTACCGGAGGCCGGAGAAGCAAAGCATGGGGACTGCACCCCGGGTCACGGCCAGGCCCGTCTCCGCCTCATCATTCTCTGCAGGATTCTGTCTTCTGCAAAAAGAAAGAGGAGAGAAACAAAAAAAAGAAAGGAAGGAAGAGGAGAAAAGACCCACTTGATTTCCCAGCCGCGTCACACCCACTGATCTAAGCGGCCCTTCGGACGGCGCCATTACCCCAGGTGAGAATTCTCGCTGCTCTTCGTTAGAATTCATTAGCGGCTAAAATCAATTTCCCATTCTTTGCGTTTTACTGACCTGAAGTCATCTACTCAGCACTGCTTTCTAACAATTTTGGTTCCACTTAATACCTAATATCTTCCTTGCACATGAATGAAAAGGACCAAGGGTCCGGCCAGTGGTGTGGCAGAAGTGTTTGACAGCTGGCTCCACCCCGATAATCACCAAGGGGAGAAGCTGATTGGTGGCATTCATCAATTGCTATGGCCTGAATACTAATGTCACGACCAGTTGTAAGCTACCAATATGACATCATCAAACATGCAGTTGGACATGTACTTAATTGTAAATGTATGGTATTTAATTTTTATAACGGCTTAGTTAGCAGTCTCAACATCCCTAAAGATGCCACAGCCGGCAAGCTGCCCTGGGTGGTGGTGTACCGCAGGGCAGAGGACGGAATGAGCACGGCGGAGGAAGGGCCCTGGCCTGCGGCCCTGGGGGCTCTGACCCCTTCTAATGCACACGGGCAGAGGCCAGGAGTCTGTGACTCACCTTCCGCAGTCTCCACCTCAAAGAACTCTGTCCTGTCGGCCTTCGCACTTTACAGCGGAAGATTCCCTCCCACTAAAACACAGGTGCAATGGGTGCGAAACCTTCCATGCAGTCACGTGCCAGGAGTGCGTTCATGCAGCGGGTCTCCAGCACAGCAGGACAGGGGCCGGGCTCACAGCTCCGGGGAGCCCAGTGCCGGCCCGGGGGGAGCGGGGACGAGGGTGAAGACCTGGCCCCACCTCTGCACGCTCACTGTCTCCTAAACCAGCGCCCACACACATCCGTCAGCCCGCGCACATTTGCGGGACGATTCAGAATCACAGTTTCCACAGGGAAACTCAGCCAAGCCAGGCCGTACCTTGGAGTAGATAACTAAAGGAAATTTCCCTGTATTTCCAGGGAGAATTTTTTTTTTCAGTGGCTCAAAGTTTTAAAAGTTTGTGCCCACGACGCATGCATGCTTCCTGTTTTAAAATCCATGATCTGACAAAGAGAAAAACTCCTTACTGCTTTTTAAAACTACTCCTTCACCGTACAATGAGAAAGATGGCAGCATTTAGAATGCAAACTTCCATAAACAAATTAGACATTCCCTCACCCCCAATAAAATCTCATAAGAAACCACCAATTACTGTGAGAATTATCTTCATTTTAACCATCTGGCCCTGCCGACCACGGAGAGTGCACGAGACAGAGGACCGCCGTTATCTTGATACACTGCAACATGTGAAAATCATTGCTTTCCGTTGGGTTAATACTCATATCGCACACAATACAACTTCAGGGCAAAATCCCTGCCTGTGTTCCATATGAATAACCGCACGCCGGCGCTCGGCTCTCCTTCACTGACTAGACATTCTAGGACGCACTTAATTTTGCATAAAATTTTCCGAACGAACTCCACGATGAGAGTCCGTACCCGGGAGGACGGGGGTAAGCCTGTGGACTCCCACGCTGCGTGTGACCTGAGCTCTGAGACGCGCGACGGGACTGGCGCTGCCCCGCTGGCCGTGAACCGCACACTCGGGCAGCCCCGCGCCCCCCGCCTCCCTGCTCAGCCCTCTGGCTGCAGTGGCCTGGGCCAGAGCGCAGAGCTGACAGCTTTGCACACGGAGAGGTAAGGAGACAGCTTTCAGCTCCTGCCAGCGTCCCTCGGCCACTCCGATGCCACCCGCCTACTCTTCCCCCGGGGCCCCTGGATCTATGGCGACAGCCTGCCACGGCCAGCGGGCAGTGCCCCAGTCCCCCACCTCCACCCACAGGCCCCGCGTCAAAGTCACTCTGGTTAAACCCTTAGTGTGGTCCACTTGTCCCTGCCAAGAGACTCACTGAAACCCTACAATTCAAAGAAATGAACTATGGATACCAAAACATGTACAAAGCTATACATCATTTATTATGTGTGACTTAACACTTATACGTGAACGTGTGTGTGCACATACATGTGTCTCTGCCTCTCAACATTGCTTTAAACAAAGAGTAAATCCTGCATTATTTGATTAAGTAGAACTGACTTAAAGTCCCGTTTCAGGAAACACGCCTGTTGCGTAAATTGAGGCAGCCTGGAAATGCAGATTGTAGTTCGCTGTTGAAGACGAGACATATTTAAAGACATGTCTTGGTTTCTGACCATGGTTTCACTGCTAACTACCACAAGCTGACACAGTCTAGAAGGAAAGAAGGTTTGTTCCACTCAGGCTGTTGGATTCCAATTTCTCAGTTGTCCACTGTCACCCAGGCGCCTCTCTATTCTGTAGCTCTTCTCACTTGTCATCTAAAGAAGTCTTTCCAAACACATGTAGCATTTATTAATAATGATTTTCAGCAACACTGATACCTAACATTTATTGAGCCAAATACTGTATGGGGCATATGTATACTAAAACTTACTTATATCAAATTCAAACCTAACTGGTGTTCTCATTTCTAAAAATTTGTTCTGTTCTGTGTTTTGCTAAATTTGGCAACTCCACCCATGTGTGCTTCCCTCTCAAACTACGTGGATGTGGAACATTTCCGTTATGGTAGGAAGTCCCAGTGGGGAATTGTGTGCTATATTATTATGCATATGTGCTTAATGTTAACAAAACCAACAATAATACTATACTTCATTGTCTCACTATCTAAAGAGCAACACATTTTGACAAAACATTTATGTAGTTGAAATCCTGAAAACTTACATTTACTTTGTTTTGGGGACAACATGAATGGTGATCAAGGCTTCTGACCACAAACTTTCAAATTCACATTTTAGAGAATTACAAAGACTTTCTCAACAGCCCCTTCAGGTTGTCTCTGTCCCATCATTTTCAAGCTTTTTTAATTGCAAAATATGAACTCTTTATAGAAACGGCCTAGTACACATTGCATAGCTTCAGATGCTCGTCCGCCATGGCAGCCCCTTGTGATACGTGTTGGAGGCTGGTTTCCCTCAGGATCAGTCACATTTTTGCTCGTCCGCCATGGCGGCCCCTTGTGATACGTGTTGGAGGCTGCTTTCCCTCAGGATCAGTCACATTTTTGCTCGTCCGCCATGGCGGCCCCTTGTGATACGTGTTGGAGGCTGCTTTCCCTCAGGATCAGTCACATTTTTGTCCCTTGCAATTTTCTAGCTTTGGCTGGAAATATTTTTCTTAAGTTTAAATCTTCCCTTTAAATGGTAGCCAGTAAACATGTGCTAGCATCCTCATAACATTATTTAGAAACCGAACGAATTGAATGAATTAAAGAAAAATATTAAGAAAATTGACCTATATTTCTCTAATAAAAGTGGAGAACAAGGACCCTTCCAGCCCGATCAGTGCCAACACCTGGTCATCGGACCAGACGAAGGATTTGCTCTGCCTGTCCTCCACGTGTGGGAGGAGCTGAGCTGGGCAGCTAACCTTCGGCAGCCTGGATTGGAAGCAGTTTGAAGAGGGCTGCTTTTCACTTCCTTGGGCTACCCTTTAGTCCCAGGCACTTCAGAGGAAACTCTGTCCGAGACAGCCCAACAAATCCAGAAGGAAAAGTCCCAGTTCGCCCAGTGCTTGGGAAGTGAGAATCGCAAGCAGGCAGTGGGCCTTTATTCCCGAGGGAGACAGCTGGAGCGCGCCCTCCGCGGGGCTCCGAGCATCTTGCTCTTTATTCAGCTCCTCTGCGGAGGCCTTTCTTGGGCATCAGTTTACCCACTGGTAAATGGAGCTGAATAATATATACTTACCACTCCATAGTGAATGAATATTGAAGATCTTTGGCTAAAGAGGGCTATGAATATGTAAAAGCACTGTGAATATAAATCAAGAATTCATGACTTAGTAAAAGCTCAATATGTTGATAAATCTTGAATTTTTGCAAATGCTGAGATGTTTCGCTTTTATTCAGAATATATAATAGTTAGGGATTGAGGTTTAGCCAGAGCGGCTTTATGCAAAGGACACATATGTAACTCTGTACAGTAAAAAGCTGTACATCTGGCATGTTGGGGGAGGTCGGAGGCACCGATCAGTCAAAAGTTCTGACTAACAATCTTGCGGCGGCTGGGAGGCTCCATCTCTCTGCTCGGCCTCCCTGCTCGAGGCTGGAGGGGCATGCGGGTGACAGCTTGGGCACAGTGCCTGCTTTAGTTACTTTTTGCTCGTTGCTGAGACGAAATACCTGACACCCAAAATTAGGGAAGGAAAGGTTTATTCTTACAGTTTCTTGGGAGTTTCAGTCCATACTTAGCTGGCTCCAAGTCAGCATGGCGTGGCAGGCCTGCCCTTCATGGTGGCCACAAGCCACAAGCTGCAAGCGCTGGAGAGAGAGAGAGAGAGAGAGAGAGAGAGAGAGACAGAGAGAGACAGAGAGAGACAGAGAGACAGAGAGACAGAGAGACAGAGAGAGAGAGAGAGAGAGAGAGAGAGAGGAAGCTCAGAAAGACAGCAAGAGGAAGACGCGCCTCATTTACACTGTATGTCGGCACCACCCCTGGGTGGGTACAGCACTTACATCGCCAATCCCGACGTTAGACAACAAACTGAACACAAGCAAGT